>JAVFBX010091927.1:0-16376 GCA_034783855.1 Mopalia kennerleyi | reverse complement strand
GAATGAATGAATGAATGAATGAATGAATGAATGAATGAATGAACGAACGAATGAAAAGTCGCGATATACAAACCAGGGCCTTGCTGTTTTAAATAGACCACGATGCATTTTTACAATAATGGTTTAAAAGACAAATATAAAATAGTTGCACTTTAATTCAAAATAAGAAAAAATATCAAGTAAAGACTAAAAGACAAATATCGCATGTGTATGCCTGTATGTTAGCCATAAATTAGAATCTAAGCAGACGCTTATCTCTGGAAGTTTATCTAAATCCTGAGCTAATTTATCATTTTTATTTAATCGATATCCTTGTGTCAATTAATATACATGTACCATTAGAATTAGAAATTTACAGTTTCAACATACATAACTCTATAATATTAAAGATTGACGGAAGCGTTCGGTCTGCCATCAAGGCAACAGAAATACATATTGCTGTGTTGATACATAGTCACGTGCTAGAGACAATGTAAAACATTAAGACGTCCCTGAAAACTAAATGGATGTATGTAGGTCACCCATAACAACTGGAGATTAAGATCTATTCAGATACTTGTCTCTGTGAGTCAATTAATCAATCCCTGTGCCAGTGTGATTATTTTTTAGAAATATAAGTAATTATGACTTATATGCAGAGAAAATCTATAATCTTTTTTAGACCACCTGCATCGATGTTTCAGAACAATTTGCCAAAACCCTTGGTACTATAGTGACATCTGAATAGTGAATATTGGTTATTAAGAATGTTTTAAGAGGCAATTAACCCCTACTATATGTTTAATCTTCGGTCATCGAGGTATATTAATATCCTTGTTTCATGTTACCTTGATTGGAGCTTTCAAGCGGCGGAAGCTTAGCAAAATAAAAATAATATCCCATGGGCTCGCATGTAAGACTTCATATAAATTACCGGTGGGGGCAAGCAATTATTTTTCTCTTCATTGATTCAAAATATATATTAATAAGCTATTTATTTAATATTTAAATGAAATATATAATTTATTGTTAGACTACGATTGACTATATAACTGCGGGAGTTGGACGGAGACTTCTGTTGCTCTAGTGCTGTCAGACTTATTCAATCTGTTTGTGACGCCCTGTAGTTGTCTTGTCTTGTCTTGTTTCTTGCCTGTGGTGTCGTAAGGGATTTTTTTTTAACCATTTAGCAGGTTCGACATCATATGAGAGAAAAAACCATAAGTACGGCGTAGAATCCAGAACGATCAACCAAACAAATACTAGTTAAGTCCGGCAAGAAATTGAATTACTGGATATCAGCGAATTATATTTTTTACTTGACGATCTGCAGTAGATACATCGAGAGATGTAAGCTAGAAAGCTACTCCGTACAGAGATTGTGAACGAAGTAGGGTTTGGAGTACAGATTCCTGCTTTCCTGGATCGCTATAATGGAGATTATACCCTTGCAAGTTTCCAATATGGACACTTTCGAAGAATATAAAATACTTGTTCAAATTTGTGGGGAAATTAATCATATCATGCCATGGAATAAATCTTCAATCGCATGAAAGTGGTATTGACATGTTCCATTTTGGAATTTCTAGTTTTCTTCTATTAGATTGTAATGAAAATTATACGGCAGTTGATTTAGTTTCTCGAATTCTATACGTTTTTTTTTAACATGTACTTATTTAAGTCGTTGCCAACTGTGTTGAGTACAACAGCTGATGCACATTTTTAAAATGTTTGCATACGTTGTTAATGTTGTTGTTGTTGACTGATTTTGACAATTGATTTTTTCCACTGCCGTTATCAATTTTGGGTGACATAAGTGAAAGATAGGTATCCTACGAAATGTTTCACTGTTGCCATTTGTTGGCAGGGGAGTGACAGCGGGCAAGGTTAAACATGTCGCCCAAAAGAACATGCATATATACATAATTTAATTAGTGGCGGCTCCATTCCTAAGTATGAACACCCAAAAGAACGATATTTCTTAAGCAGTTAAACAAAAACTGTTGAAATGGCAAATAAATATAGACTTAAAGTTTATCACTATGAAGAACGTCAACATCCAAGACGGCTCCTACTTATACAAAGACCTATACAGGGTATAATATTTTACCTATGCGGCTATATGGTTACAACGCTTTACAAATATTCTCTTTGATTTGAGCCCGCAATCATAGCTGGGTTAATAAAGAAATCTGTTTTTGAGATTCGCTGTGTTTATACTGTGTAGGAAATATCGTTCCATTGGGTTGGCATTTTTTGAGCTTTTTCACTGCCCATAGGGGGAGCCGGATCACTGTACAGCGGAGAACCGATATTGGACGTAATTACCACAAACAAACTTATAATATCAGAAGATTATTAAAAGTCGAATGCAGATTACATGACAACGAATTTAATATATATATATACAATCACGCTGTTAATACGTTTGTCCGTCACGCTAAATAATGTATAGATTTTTACTTAGTTTAATTATGTTTAAGTGCGGGACTGTGTATTTTCTGCCAAAACTAAATAAAAATATTAGTGAAATATTCTATACATAAAATAACGCCAGAAGTTTGTGGAAGTCGAGACGAACAAAATGGTTAATTAACGCAGGGTTTATTAGTCAGAAGCAGCAATTGTTGAAGCAGAACAAATAAAAAATTTCTTGACTGCATGGTTGGTAAAAAGTTTGAAGGAGCCTGGGCCTTAGAGCATGTTGATTCTGTCCAATATTGACGCCAGTTTTATTTATAAGGAGCTATAATGTATACTATAATTTGTTTTTATGTTAAATCAGCCCCTGAAATTCATATTCAAAAATTACAATTATTTTTATATTCATATTTAACAATAAAATCCGGCTTTCGTTAGCGAGTCCATTTATAGATTTGTGTTTAAGACAAAACTGACAATACATAGTCCCAAGTGAATACGACCTTTATGAATACGAATGCGAGAGCCTTATATCATAGCCGCTTAAAAGTGTAAAATACAAATGGCCGCCATCTGACCAAGATATCGTTTAAATGGTTTTCTGATAAGTGCAAAGTCAAACAAAGAAACCTTTATTTGTATTCATAAATTAAATATAAAATAAACGTTATGCAGTAATCTGTCAGGCTAGAGCTACAACAAACCACTTTTTGTTTTTTAAATATTTTATTAATCGAAAGCTTCTATATTTCGTTCATCAAATCTTATATCGAACATACTTAAATACAAATATACAAATGACTATATAAAAGACGTTATATTTTATCGGCACATGTATAATTCGTTTGGCAATGTAAAGGATTACTGTCCGTTAAGTCGACATGTAGTCGATATCACGTATTTATATATTTGTGGCAAGGGCTTAACTCGAAACCTGACAAGAGCTTTGTTATTGCGGGGAGTTGTTTCCAGTTGGACCTGACTTGGACGATGCTCCGGCTAAAGCCTAGTGTCCAATAAATCGACCCGTGTTGCTACACCGCGAACATCACTCGTATTGACTTGTGCTTTCAGTTGTGCTACCTGTAACACGGGGAGATGGTGAACAGTCAGAAAGATCCGTTCTGGCGGAGTGACTAAGGTAGAATGCCTGTGTTATTCACTTATTCCCGATCGCCTCTGCTTCTCTCTCGTTCGCTTTGTCTCGTGTTCGATCGATCGATCGAGGTTTGACCACCTGTTACACACACATGGGGACAACGTCTGCTTTGCGCATGCGCTTACCGAGCACGCCTGTATCTCGGCTCGAAATGCCATTGAGCCGAATGTTGGAAAGCAGATGACATAGCGATTGTAGAATAGCTAAGGTAGGGATACAGTCAGACGGAGAAGCTTGGCACGAACAACAGTTGTTTTAATATACAATTACCACTACGACATATCATTTGACTGCTTTGACGTCAATTCGGTGCTAGCTATGGCTTCAGGGGACCCAGGCAAAAACTTTCTGCGGCAATTCCGTGACAAAAGTACGCGGGATTTTAAGGAATTGACAGCGGGCCAGTTCATGGATGTCTGGCTTCATTATGATGAAGACGGTAAGGAATGTTATTTATTATTAATAAATCATCCTCCCTAATGTATTGACAATGTAGTGGCGATTCTATTATGTCTTATTTAAGACGCAAAAAAGATAAATAATAGATGGGATTTGTCATCGATAACCAAAACTATTTTACTGATAGTATAGTGATGATTGCATTTTGTTATTAAGGAGGTAAAGAAAACAGATGAAATGTGTGTTAGATTAAGATTAACTCTATATATATGTGTTGTTTTTTTTTAATGAAATTCACAACGTAGAAATTTAGTCCAACAACTTGCACAATTTCCGGAGTCAATCAGAGGAGATCTGTTTTTAAGTTCGTAGGAAATCTTGATTATAATTACAGGACATTCTAGCGACTTTTTACAGGAATTATTTTTTTAAGTTTGAAGTGAGTAAAAAGTGTATAAAAACAGCCGATCCGTTATGTAAGACAGAATGAAACCTATTAGATCTCGGTTTTGAGTCAATACAAAATTCAACCCTGAATATATACTCTACACTTTAGTTAACCATCATTTTATACTCAAGCTAACCCTTAACATAACCTAATTGTAAAACCTATCCCTAAACCCAACCTAATTGTAAAACCTATCCCTGAACATAACTTAATTGTAAAACTTAACCTAATTGTAAAACATAACCTATTTGTAACCATAACCTAATTATAAAGCTAACCCTAAACCTTACCTGATCGATAAACCCAACCCTTCCTGTAATCTCATTCTAAACATAACCCTAGACCTAACTTAATTCTAAACTTAGCCTAAACCTTACCTTATTATAACCTTAAACCTAGCCATCACCTAATTCTTAACCTAATTTTACATTCTTAAAATGGGCCTAACACAAACTTTTTTCTAAACCTAACACCAAAATACGTCATATCTAACATAACAGTTTTACCACGGATGCTTGCAGTGGCCGACATCAGTCTTTTAAACAATAAAAAAAAGACATTGCTTTAGGCGAGCTTATAAGAGATACATTGGAAAAACACTGATACGGTGAAACCATTGTTAAGAACAGGGTAACTGAGTGGAAGCCAACAGTATAAATGTTGGTCATTTAGTCAATAGTATTTCAGTATGACTTGAAGCCGTCCAGTCAGAGGGATGGAAATGAACGTGTGGAAATGAAGCCACATCGCGATGATAGCTGCTTCAAGATTTTGCTGTACGTCCATATTTGTAAACCTGAGAAACATAGGTTTCAGGCTGTGGGAAACACAAAATATTATTTATTCTGTTTAATACATTATTGGCCCTGTTAACTAAATGACTCGGGTTCGGATCCCAAATTGGATCCTATTTCTTTGTATTCACCAACAATACATAATACAGATCGACATAAGCGGTCGTGGTTGGAAAGAATAATAAATATTTAAACACAAAGGCAATGTTGCAATATCCAAAAAATTACGGTGCAAGGAAATGTCGTTAACTCATTATTTATACTGGGTCACGATACCTGGCCGATACGTTTACGTCTTCATTAAAATAAAGGTATTTCCTTTGCATCAGAGGAACATTAAATTTCCAGTAGAGCAAGATGTTTCACATCTTATGAAAGGGTGGATGGGGCTGTTTAGTGTTCGATTACATGGCCTTCAATCAATCAATCAATTAACCAGTCACTCAATGAATGAATATATAAATACATTAATCAATCGACCAATCAACCAATCAATCAATCAATCAATCAATCAACCAATCAATCAATCAACCAATCAATAAATTAATAAATCAATCAATCAATAAATTAATAAATCAATCAATCAGTCAGCTAATCAATCAATCAATCAGTCGATCACTCAGGTGTATTAGATCCGAATTCTGTATTAGTAGCAACTGTAACAGGTATATCGGCTTAGTAGGGTTAAAACAAGGGTTTTTACTTATGCCTTAAAATACAGTTATATTTATTCTAGACAGTCTTCTCAGCTGTTGTCATTGTGGTAGATATGACACGATCCATTTAAAATTTCCAGCAAAACTCAATATGTATGTGAATGATAAACACATGTATTATTAGTTTATTACCATATAATATATGCAGGTAACTTAACGTTTAAACGCATGGCCGTTCTGGTTGGAGCTAGGCTAGGTTGGTCTTACTTAATCCAAAAGTCTAATAGGTTGATATTGTAATTATTAATATCTGATTCGGATGACAAAATGATATTATGAAGAACTTCGCCTGTCAGCTTGTCAATATCAATCTATATCACAAGATACACGCTGATATTCATTTAGTGTCATTTTCATGCCGATATTATACGTTTGTTGGATATATAACGAGAGATACATAAATATACGTGCGCCAGTTGGTCGCGTAGTCTACAATACAAGCTATACCGTATAAAAGAACAACAACCTCAATTACTGTATCGCCGTATAACATATCTCCCTGTGTAATACATAGCATGGAAAATGTCGGACTTTTTTTCTCTCATTGATTTCTGCATTCACAAAGGGTCCTTCGTCGTTTGCTTTATTTGTACATGTTCTATTCCGCAACACAGCGAGCCCCAGGCGTGCGTAACAGAGAAATCTAGCTGGGAATATAAGTCGTGGTAATTGTATTGTATTCACAGCACGGCTTCCAGGGCGGGATATAACAAGCAAATGTAGCTCAATGCGGACTCGATCACGAGTTGGTATATGTTTAATTGCACGTGCTTCAGACTGCCTGTTGACGCCGAACGAAACAAACAATGGTCTACGCTAAAATATCGACTGGATGTAGATAAATCAATAATAAAATTATATGAAACATTAAATTGTGTTAATAAGTTTGGGATTAAGGCCTATACTGTTTCATAATTACTACATATATATAGGAACAGCTTATCAACTAGCATGTATCATTTTGACGCCACACTAAACAAACAAAAGTCTAAGCTACAATATCGATTACATGTAGATAAATCAATAAAAAAATTATATGAACCATTAAATTGTATTAATAAGTTTGGGATTTAGGCCTATACGGTTTCATAATTTCCGCATATATATTGGAGTAGCTTATCAACTAGCATGTAGGCCTATCATTTTGACGCCACACTAAACAAACAATAGTCTTAGCTACAATATCGATTACATGTAGATAAATTAATAATAAAATTAGATGAATCCTTAAACTGTATTAATGAGTTTAGCAAATATATTATTTCATAATTTGCACAGTAAATATAGAGCGAATGCATCTAAAATAGTTCATCTCTGTATTTTATAAAACTGCATAGGCCAACATTTGAATAAAGCCGTGGTTTATCATGAGCTAATTAAGATGTCTATAGATTTGACAATTTACATACCGGTACATAACAGATTGGTCAGACAAGAGTTTGCATTTTCTACCATCTAACTTTGAAACACAGGGATAAACCCTCACTATTATGTTCTTCTGAAGAAGTCCACTGGCAGATCTTTACTTTTAGCTGCTTGAAACTGTGTAAATGTATTTGGGGGGTCAATATAAAAGCGACAAAAAATTTAATTTAAGAATAAGGAAATTGTTTAGTAAATCAATATAACGATCGAGTTGATCTGCAACTGAATAACATCATAGCGTAGTCACGGTGTATTTGTATAGTTGTAATTTGCCTGACGACGCCCGCACAATTTACTGTAATTTACTAAATATCACTACGCAAGATAGTCCTGGTTTATGACCAAGTGGTCAATACACAATGTCATGTAGGTAAGACGGCGTCGGTTTTAATCACATGAAGAGTCTATTGTTATTCGAATAGTATAGTATTGGAAGTATCGTATTTTCAAATCGACTCTTTGTGATTCTAATGAACTGTTTAAAATGTGCAGAATCGGAGCAGCTGTCGTTTCATCGTTATCCAAGCACTCGAACCCAAACGGAATCAATTAACGGGACTTAGCGAGTTGATACTACGTATGCACATTTATAATAGAGCCTATCAAAATATTGTGTCGAGAGGCACAGGTGTTACATCAATTCGGCGAGACTTGTACACAGGTGTTGAATTTACTAGCAGCGGATGTCTAACCTGTACGAGAACAACAACTCTGAAAACCGGGCCGAATCATCGAATGCGCATTAACATATCCGGATTTCCGGAAAGAGAAACAAAAATACGCACGCGCGTAGGATATGCATAATTCACTTCTCGTCTTCCAAATACATCGTTGAAACAATGAAACAAATTAGCTTCCTTTTCACATTTATGTTCATACGCGAACTCCAAGAAATGTAGGCTTCCCCCGGAAGTGGAATGTGTCACGTGAAACATCGCAGAACACAGGACGTGAATTTCAAGCAGTATGGTGACCAACGAAAACTGTCTTGTTTTGGTCTTTCTAGACAAATATCTGACCAAAATAAAGGGCATTTTTACCAAAGCAATATAGCTATTCAGACAGCGTTGATTGAAAACCGTACCGCGTTTTATTAGCTGACTGGAAACACGAAAATTAACAAGAAACGCTGCATTTACATATTTTAAGCTTAGTAGAAAGCAAGTTGTATTTTTAAGGTTGTTCGATAACCGATCTCTGAGAAGGATAGGGCAAACCATCTTCCCGAGGCAAGGCGGAAAAGAAGATTGTCGCATTAAGCCGCTCTACCTTTCTTACCTTGCCTCCAAAGGCGATAAAACCTGATAGCTAGGGTTGACCACGGCTACTTTCGGATGACCTCTCTTTACTCTACCCAACCCGATGCCGGGGGCTTTCTTAGAATAAGAAAGAGACGGTCTAAACACAGGACGACAAGTAGGCTGTTTTTGTAATATACATGCACGATATTAGTACCATTTACGAGTCCTGGCGTCATCGCAGTTGGCAGTGGCGCCAAGCTTGGTTGTTTGATGTGTAAACGCCTTTCTGAGTAGCCTACGTGTTTCTACCGTAGTCCAATGAAATGTGTGCCACATTTTCCCTTCGAATTACAGCAAGGGACAGTATTGTGGAAGTCTCGTGACTCTCGTCTTACACATACTGACCCTTGCATAGGAATATGGGCTGTCCCCAGACCAACTTATTAAAGGCACCGTTCGCTATAGTCAGTTGATCAAGTCGGGCGATCCATCACCTCACGGTATACATACATGTATTCATGTTGACCGTTGGATGGGAGCCTTCAAGTTGCCTTGGTGCTTTCAGGGCAAAGGGTTTTCCAGAAACTAATCTGTTTTTGCGTCTTGGGATTGTCCTACCTTAACTTCGGTTAACTTCAGTGAATATTAGGATGGTTTTATTCACTCATTCGGCAGGTACACCGTCATATAAGTGAAATAACCGTACCACTGATTTAAACCACCATCAAACATGCATGTAGCCTACTTCCGCTGTACATGAGACAGAGCCAATTACTTTGACAAACGTTATACCATTGTTAAGCAGAGTTATGGTGGCCGTTGGCCAAGAACTGGTGATCTTAGCTTATGTTGAAGTAATTGTCATGACAACACTATGTCTTCAGCCTTGGTCGTCATGGCAGTTACGTTTAACGTAAGCTAAGATCGCTTATGGATACTTCTCTTTTCCAACTTTGCTAAACAGAGACACGCCTGTGGCCCTTCGCAACCACCATGAATAGCAAAAGGGAACACATACATAGAAAATAAAACAGACGATTTAAGTCAAGACATAAGTCAAACATATATATTGTAAAATTTGGAAAATTCGAGAATCAATTTTTCTCCTGAAGTGAAACTTAACTAAGTAATTACATAAAAAGATATTTATCGCACGTTAGATCATAAAACAAATAACATTTACACTGAAATCATAATGCTGCATAAATACAATTATCAATAAGACAAAGAAAATATAATACAAAACAAGATTGGTTTAAAAGTTACATACTAAAGATACAAATTCTGAAAGGTTTTCACATCTTTAATACACGTCATCGGAATAAATCATGTTCCTCTCGCTTTAAAACCTTGACCTCAACTTTCACGATTGACCCCCTGTTGCCACAGCAACACACGTGCTAGATCATTATGACGTTTTTATTACGCTAAAGTTTGAATGTCCCTGTTTAGTTTCGTATAATATTATTTTCCGGTATTATTTTCAGCCTCAGAGTGATTAAATTACACATGTCAGAAATTAAAAGCTTTAAGCCATAAGGAGCCTGTACATTGCTCCAGACGTGGGCATACTTGACAGGAGCGCCATTATGAAATATACCGTCGAGTAGGAAAAGAAAAGCTGAAAACTAACGGCTATAGCTTGTAAGCGATTGGTTGATTGATTCATTGACTGATTGATTCATTGGTGTTTAACGCCGTGCTTAACGGTATTTCACTTTTACCTTGGCGGTGTATTTTTACAAGGTGAACAGGAACACACTCACAATGTGAAGCGTTGTATACAAATGCGATGCTGGAAAGTGAATGGTCTTCTATAGCTGGCCACAGTATATTTATACTTCAAATGTACTGCTCTTAGCCAGAATGCGGCCATGATTTGCACAACAAAAATATAAATAAAATAAACCTACAAATAATCCATGGAACAAAGTTTTAAGTCGAGAAAATTTTTATTGATTCATCAGAGGAATTCATTAAATTGCGAGGTTATGATTGGCATGTTTCAAAACGCTTAATGACACGTTTGAACTTTTTCTAAAATATAATAGATTCTACTTCCCACGTGGAGACATTGACTCAAAGATACACCCGGGCCATTTTGTTTTGCGCTTCTCTTAGTCGCTGATACGTGGCAAACGTTGTCCAAAACATGGGCGGAAATGAATGGCGCGATGGCCTGGCATAGCATACGGGAGTTTTCTTAGTATCGTCCACTATAGAGAACCTCTCGCGACAATACCGTTATCTTAAAGTGTCTTACTTACAGAAACATACACTGTGAAATGAAACTAGTTTAAGTTGATTGATTGGTGCTTGATGCTTAACGGGTATTTCGCTTATATGCCGGCGGTGTAGTCCATTTCAATAATTTTGGAAAGCTACCCCCCCCCCCCCTAGGGCCCCCTGCACCCCTGAGCTAAGTAAAGACAATGTTGTAACTCATCAAAAAAACTGCCCTTAGACAGAGGGCAGTTGCAATAGGTTTGTCCAGGTAGGTAGAAAGAGAGACGTTGCTAATACGTCTGTTGACAAGAATATGCGTATGACTTATTTCCATTATGTCAATAATTGTATTTTGATATTTTTTCCAGACATCAAGTAATGTTTTTTTTCTCAATGTCACAAGAATACTACAATCCAGGAAATTCTTTTAGGAAAGGTTTACATTTTTTAAACAATCAGAACGGTAGTTTTATGCCACATTCCATATAATAACATTATTGTCGACACCACTGACCATTTTTCCAGAATATATAACAAAAATTAATAATAAAAAAAAAACCAAAGTGAAATTACCAACTCTCGACTTGTCAACATGAACCATCAAATCATAACTGATACCAGACTATTACGAAACAGACAGATAATTAAATTTCAAACGAGGTAAATATCTAAAAACTCTCTCAATATATCCAACAAATAAAAATAAATTACATCTCCGTCGTACATAAAAATCATAGAAACCACATTGCCAAAATTATCATTTCAGTTAAACATTAAGCCACTTTTAGAGGTGACTGGATATAGAATTGTCAGAAACTGCACACGGTGTTCATCTGTGCAGACGATTCGCGCACGCTCCGTTTCTGGACATCCGATTGGTCAGCAGTCTCACCAGTTGCTATAGAAACTGGATTGTCGCCGTTGTTTTTGAGAAATCAGATGGTCAAGAAAGTTCGACGTCACGGCTTCTTCTGTTGAACTCGTATCCCGCAATCTGACAAAAGAAAATAAACAGATGAGGAATTGAGTAAAGATACTTTACCAATTTATAAATCGTAATTAAAGAGCCATTTCGTCGTGCATTGAACTAGTAAAATTAAAATCTGTAGTCCTACACATAAAACAATATTATGTTTGGACTGTTTTGTCGAATATGTTGTGATTGGCGGGAAATGCTCGGCTTTTTACAAGTTTTAAAAAAGAGTGGAAAATAAATGCTGGATTCACGAGGTAAGTTCTTTTACACACGAAAGTGAAAAGGCTTAATTGTTTCTATTGGTATTTTGAATTTAAATTTGTGTTAAAAAATGGAAACAGTACAACATTCGGAACTGTGATTACTTTTTCACTAAAATGTAAAATACATAACAATGGGAATTTCGAAATATAAGAAATTGAGGTAATTGCATCCTTGGAAGGATGCCCTCTGACGTCACAGCATTCGTGACAGAGACGCTTTTAACTGGCGTCACACTGTTTTAACTATTGTGACATTGCGAAAAAGTCCACTGAATCTCGATCAGCTTGTCACGAAGGGACCGTCTGCAAAACTCCCTTCTTATTATTTCGAGACTCCCCTTTGTTGACAATCGGACTAGCTTCGAGTTTATTTCAGGGGAACATCACAAATAACTCTATGCAATGCCCCGGTCTTGAATTCGATTTTGAAAGGTTGGAACCGTTGTTGCGAGGGTTCCACCAGAGCCATGACTAAACAACCATTAAGGGTTCTATTAGAGCCATATTTTTCCAAGAGTGTATTAGTGAAACATTGTGGAGTGTGACGTAAAATATCAGTAAAAAATAAATGAATGAACAAGAATAAATAACTTACTTTCCCCCTTGTCTTGAAGTGTCCAGCAGTTTTTGAATCGCAGTTTGCATTCTGACGTCTAAAACAGAAGAGAAAGACAAAAACATATATTGTAGGAATACTAGTATACATGGAGAAAAAAGACATATATTTATTTAAAGTGGAAGATCGCAAAAAATAAGGTGAGCCTAACTAGACAACCTGTCGGTAGCAGTTATGAAAACTGGTGTTCCGAATGTATGGATGGTGTTCGTAATAGCATTAGAACTGAGTAAATAACTGACTTGGTAACTGATATATGGTGGACACTTCACGCCATATCGCTTTTCTCCCTATTCTGGCTGACTTTATTTATTTATTATTTAAGAATTGACTGAATTATTTGTTTACGTTCAATGGAGTTTGAACAAAAAACCGAGGTGCAAACTGTATGAAACCGCGAAGCGTATATTGACTCCAAACGAATTAATAAATCTGTGCTATTTTGTTGTATTTAATTCAAATAAATTTATTTAACAAAGGTAGATTTTTGTACTGTATAGCGGAAAGTAGTTCCACCAAGTGGGCCGGACTTATTTTATTTAGGTTGATCGAAGTATGAACGCACAAATTGAGCCAATCAGAAACCCGGATTCAATGTGAACACTACTAAAATTAATTATTTCATCTCAAATATAACAGATATCTCCTCCAACCGTCAGCTAGAGGGCAATATGATGTAAATCGGTTTGTGATGTCTTTGTAATACGTCCTGTGCTTAACCAACATTTATTCTGTCTTGTCTTGGCTTGTCACCAGTGACGTCGAGAGGGTTCCATCATTCACTGGGCTAGCATGAAGTCATGTGAGGTAAATAAGCTTAAGTATGGCTTTAAACCCCAATAAAACAAACAAAGAAAACGTCTGATTAAGGACATTGCCCGTCAAACTAAATCATATTGTCTTTACTCGGCAAGAAAACATAACTTATCCAACAGAGCAAACCATTTCCCGTTTAATGGTAGAGTATTTTTACGCACTGTTTCAGTATACCACCCTTCTATAAATTAAATACCGTTAAGCACGGCGCCAAACGCCAATCAAGAAATTCGCTGTTACACAATTATTCAACAGCAGAAAGTAAAATCAAAGCAAAATAAAGATGAAGCAAGAACAAAAAAATGTCTACATAAAAACCCAACTTATTCCAAGGAATGTACCAAATTAACAGGATTTGACACGTCGATGTTTTGGCGGACTTTTTTTCAAACATCTCGTTTTTTAATTTTATTTTTCATTTCTCTAACTCAATCTGCTTGGATGCTTTTTTTAGAATTAATGTAATCAATAATTCAACTTAATCACACTCATGGGTCGAAGATGGAACAAATTGCATCCGATCAGTCAATTTATTTGAACACATTCGAATGAGCATTTCCGCTCATGGAGAATCTTACACGCGTGAGTTTGCATCCAAAAGAAAAACCTACATTAATTAACGAAAAGCCTCAAACATGATTCTATGTACAACCCCACCACGGCGCCCCACGTGGTCAAATGTTCAAATAAGGAGAACAAATTGAGCAAACAGACAATTTTGCGATGAATATTTTGGTAAAATAATTGAAAACAGCCAAGCCGTCTAAGTAATATTCGATACAAGAATTCCTGTCAAAATTATCGATGGAAACAGCATCTATGAATTCTTTCTTCTGGTATTAAGCAAATATATAATTAAACATATGCACACTGTAATTAGAGCGATCGATTGTTTGATTGATCGATTGATTAAACAAAAATAAACCGTTCAAAAAATACAAATAAAATGTTTTTCAACAACAGACTAAGAGCATAAATACTTAGTTCTATAAATAAAACGCATAATGATCCAATATCACAGACTGATATATAGTCTTCCTGCCGAATGTTCTTTCGTATCAAAAGATCGCCTTGATATTCTATAAAGAAGTAAATTTGTTGGACAGACTTTTGGTGTTCCGATACAAGAAGCTTTATGCGTCTTAATACAAGAAACTTTTGTTATAATGACGATTTTTTTCACCGTAATTTCGATAAAAGTTCACCTCTACAATACACTTATATAGGCCTATACCATATATGTTTATTGTAGCCTGAGACAAAATTCGAGGACAATTTAGCTTGTTTTTGTTTACCAGGAATTCAACTCAACAACTCTGCCTGGCTTGCATGGTCAGGGGTCTTACTCATTCATGGTATATACGTACATATATACGTAAATACAAAACAAAATCAAATAAATTGGTTACGATACCGATGAGACTGCTATTAAAAATAGATCAAGAAACTGATGGAAAAAAACTCAATAACAGTGTGTTAAATTGTTTTTAAATATTCTAAAATTTAGCAGAGTTCTGACAATAGACATGTTTGGTGCAAGATTGTATGTATGTGGCCTCTTCACAATAGCTGCCCATATACTAGTCCGTGTATCCACTGAAGACCGGATGGGACATTGGAGGATCACAGCCATTTTGTTTTAGTTTTTAGAAGATTAACATGATCTATGGTAGTACATCATGGCCATTACGCGTTGGCGGTTATTTGGTCGTCAGGCAGATAATATCTACATGAGAAAAGTGGTCATTCTGCTCAGCCGTAGTAAATTGTGGTAATAAGAGAGGGGCGTAACTATTCCACGGCCTTACCGTGTGATTATCGTAGGTCAATGGGAAACATCTTACTTACAACAGCGTTCCATTCGGTTTATGAGTCACTTTACGACTTGGTAACATTTGGCGATACCAATTTTTGATATTCAATGGGTTTCTGAGAATTGTTGTTAAGGAAATAAAGTGAGGGTCAACTTCAGTCGATATAGCAGACGATCTGGCGCGTGCCGCATCACGTCCGCCATATGCACATACTGTTTAAGCAATTTCCAAAAGCGTAACCCCAATTCCATCCGGCCGATATAATATCGCATTTGGAAAATGAAATGAAATTAGGGTCGGAATTGCGGACTATATTCGTGACATCGAATGCATTTTATTTTTGACCATAAGGGAATTGGCTGTCTAGAAGAAAGAATATCCAATGCTGGATGCAATTTCTTTTATTTACCGATTATTGTAAAATTGGCTCATTCCATTCGGTCAATTGAGTCAAGTGCTTTTTACACAAACAATAACCAATCGTAGGTTTTGGACAGCAAATTTGCGTGATTACCTACATGTGTAATGTTCAACAAAAGAGAAAAGAATGCAAATACAGACGTATAATTCAAAGCTACAGGACTTAACTTAGTGAATTGGAATAACAAACCACACATGCAAAACCGAAGTGGATAGACACAATTTAATCTTGATACTGAAATGCGCAAAATTCTATACCACAAATAAACACCAATAATTTTACTTAATCTAAATTTCATTATTTGTCCGAAATAAATCTGAAAGAATGCGAATATTGAACGTTTCAAAAGTAGCAGTATTTAACCTAGAAGTGTAACCACACGTATATCCGTAATGATATTGTTTGTTTGTTTGTTTGTTTGATTGGGGTTTAACGTCGTACTCAATGGTATTTCACTGATATGACGACGGATTGTCCACTTCACACTGTTCCTTGCCCTATTGTGTTGGAAAACCTGGAGAAAACCTCGTAAAAAAACACCCTCCCGATTGCCGGAACCACATCTTGTGACTCACTCATATACCCGAGGGTCGACAGACGGACTCGATCCCGTGAACGGTACATCGAAGTAGGCGCTAGAAAGCGCACTCGCTAACCACTAC
>JAVFBX010091816.1:0-16382 GCA_034783855.1 Mopalia kennerleyi | reverse complement strand
ACAAATATGAGTATAAAGAACTATATAAATGTTACCTCCTTTTACAGGAGAGCTGCAAAGAATGATTTGATAGATTAGGACAAATATGAGTATAACGAACTATATAAATGTTACCTCCTTTTACAGGAAAGTGGCAAAGGATGATTTGATACGTGATCATAAATATCAGTGTAATGAAAAAGAAAAAGAATTAAACACAATTGTACAGGAATTAGATGATGTCAGAAACAGGCTTATACAAGAGGATGAAGAACGAACTAAAAATGAGTAAGAAAACTTTTGTTTTGACAGTGTATCCACATTATTAGGATAAATCTATAGCGTGTTATAAGCTTTGTAGAAGTATAACATGTGACTTCTATGTACCCTTATGGCCTAAATCACCTCAAATTCGTCCATAAAGTTACTATTTTGGAAGATATTTAAAAGACTTGGAAACTGGGAGGCAGAAGATGAATTTTTTCAGTTGGAAATCATCAACATTTCTCAGAAAACATAAATTTGATTGATTACATGCTGTAATATTGTCACATGAGCATTATGTTGCCTGGGTACTCTCAGAGCTAAGTGGCAACAATATGCTGATCCATTATAGAGAGTTAATTTTGTATCTCATGACTGTCATGGTTAAATACAACAACAACAACGAATCTCTGAATATTCCAATGTTTATACGTCGTTCTGTTACAGTTATTTTGTTAAAAGACGAGCTATGGAAATTTTACGGCGAGAGTTAACAGAGAAAGAAAGTGAGCTTCGAAAACAACAGTTATTGTTGGATTTACTAAATACTCCATTAACAGAGCTGGGGGATAATACCCCACCTCCTGGTCTTGAGCTGCCCGATATGAACGGAGAATCGTTCGCTGTAAGTCAAATTTCCTTTTATTGTTATATTTTCTTTCATCACCCATATATAGCCCTTTGGCTGGCGGCAGTTTGTTTGAAGAGTAGCAATACCGACCTTACTTAGCACTGGAGGAAAATTAACTTTCCAACTTTATGGAAATGCTTCACATCTTGGTTATGCTATTGTCAATTATTGTTGAAATACATCGACGTCATATAAGTGAAATACTCTTAAGCATGGCATAAAACACCAATCAGTCAGTCAGTCACCCATATATAAACGTAATAAAAAAATTACCAACCAACCAATCAATTCAATTCGATCATTCAATACTGTACCGAGGCAACACAAATCACAATATAATATCTGAATCTAGAGAGTTATCTATATACATGTACATGTAGACATGCCTGTTCAACAATCTTTGAGAAAATTAAATATTATTATAAAAAATTAATAAAAAATCCATTTGTGGCATCTTTTAGCAATATTTAGCTGTTGCATCCTAAGGTCATCTTGTTTATTGTGAAGCAGGGTGAGAACTGTTGTGAGGGTAGCTTTTACACGGTTTCCTCCCGATTTCCACAATAATTAGGCAAGGAACAGTGTGAAGTGGAAAATCTGTCATGATATAAGTGAAATACCCTTGAGTATGACGTTAAACCCCATGCAAACAAACAAACCTATTAGGCGCGGAGGGTTGAGAGGAAGTTCCTGTTGCTCTGGTGCTCTCAGAGCTAAAGGGCAGCTTGAAACTGATCTGTTTGTGACGTCTTTGTATTACGTCCTGTATTTGTCCTTGTTTGTTGCCAGTGGCGGTGTCCTTCACCTATTGGGCTGGCCCGCCTTCATGGGAGTGAATTAACCTTAAGTACGATGTTAAACCATAATCAATGAAATAAACAACCAATAGCCTATTGGGTTTACATCTCTTATTCAGTCAAATTCTAGACTTTTCTTTTACAATCAGCGGGTGGTTGGAGGGAGCTTCATGTTGCCCTGGTGCTCTCTGGCTTAAAGGGGAACAGGAAGCCGATCTGTTTGTGGTGTCTGTAATGCGTCCTGTATTTGCACTGTCCTGTCTTTGTTTGTTGTCAGTGGTTTCTTTCACCCATTGGGCTGGCACCTTGTCATATAAGTGAAATACCTTTGAGTACGATGTTAAACCCCAATCAAACAAACAAACAAACTTTTACAATCAAACTTAAATTGTAAAAAAAAATTTTTTCACAGGATATTTCCACGTCATCATCTGGTTCATCCGGTTTTACAGCCTTTAAAGATAAAATAATGGGTGGTCTTCGAAAACAGTCAACTCCGAGTTTATCGCCCCTTCCAAAGAAAGAGGATTTATATGCTCATAAATCAAGTTCACAAACTAACTTGCCAAATTCGTACGATCCTGTGGGAAAATCGTCAAATGGTATTGGAGAACCACAATTCACAGTGATGGATGATTTCGTTCCCGTAAGTTTTAAAATATTGTCATTTTTAATCTGATAAGTGCCCTCTAACGGCGGTTTGCAGCAATGCTGTTTTTACTTAGTACTGGAGGAAAATTAACTTTCCAACATTATGGAAATGCTTCACATCTTGGTTGTGCTAGTGTCGATTATTGTTGGAATACACCTTCGTCATATAAGTGAAATATCCATAAGTACGGCGTAAAACACCAATCAATCAATCTTGTCTTGCGATTGTGTTTGTGTTTTTTTTACTGGTATAGAGGTCGTCACTTTCACCCATTGGGGTGGCACGCCGTCATATGCATGAAAGGCAGTCTGTTTGAAGAGTAGCAATGCTGTCTTTTTTTTATCACTGGAGAAAACTTAGCACTTCTCAACATAGTGGAAATGCTTCATATCTTGGTTGTGCTATTGTAGATTATTGTTGCAATACACCGCCGCCATATTGTGAAATACCTGTAAGCATGGTGTAAAACACCAATCAATCAATCATATGCATGAAATAACCACACAAAGCAAATTGATAAAAATAAACTGGATATTATTAACCAAGAATCGGTCTGTTTTGTTATTCCAGAAGAGATGAGTAATAAAGATATAAACAGGATGACCTTTGAGGTGACGGCTCTATCGTTAAATCATGTGACAGTCACATTCGAACATCCACTTCAACAAGCCATTGCTACAGGTAACAACAACATGGTACATGGGGGAACATTAATTTTCCAACAGAGCATTTGTATATATACATACTTCACAGTACGGTTGTGTTGTTCAGTCCTTGAATTTTGAAAAATGCACCAATTACAAGAGTAGGCGGGCTGTTCACGCCATTTAACTTTATACATGTATGTAATGACTACCCAAAGAAAATGCCATTATTAATATTTATACATGTATAAGGTGGGCTGTTTTCAAGATGTTTTTAGCTGTAGGCGGGTGACTTACAGCACGCCTGATTTTTATTTTACGCGAGTGATGGTGGGCACGAGTTATTGCTCGCGTCAAAACTCAAGGACTGGTTATTAATTCTTTGGAAATGCACCACTGTCAAATAAGTGAAATACCCTTTAAGAGTAGTATTAAACTCCAATGTGTTATTTTTTATTCTTTGGAAATACTCCGCCATCATATAAGTGAAATGTGTATAAAAATGGCTATAGCATTTATCAAAAACTTGAATAAATAGGAATGAAAAAACAGTAGACATTGTATATATAGAAGAATTTAAAAGCAATGATAATACTGTTCTTGGCTGAGGCTATGTGACTAGTATGTCTGCTTTATATTAGTCCTACTTCGATGTACCATCCAGGGGTTTAAGTTCGTTTTACGATAATCAGTTATATGAGTTAGTCATACATTGTGGCTCAGGAAATCGCAGGAGTGGTTTTTATGAGGTTTCCTCTCAGTTTTCCACCGTATTAAAGCAAGGAATAGAGCAGAAAGGACAATCCGTCATCGTATGAGTGAAGTACTTTTGAGTACTACGTTAAACCTCAATCAATCAAACTTTGATAATAGAACGGACTGTATAATATACAATATTTTTTTGGTTACAGCTGAGTTGGACCTATCTGATATAACTAATGTCAAATGTAAAGTGGTATCTATTGGTGATGGTGAACAATTTATCTCCGATGAAATGGC
Organism: Mopalia kennerleyi; assembly: GCA_034783855.1. NCBI lineage: Eukaryota > Metazoa > Mollusca > Polyplacophora > Chitonida > Mopaliidae > Mopalia > Mopalia kennerleyi. Next base: position 12,416 of record JAVFBX010091816.1, on the reverse strand, counting down.
CACAAAAGTTTTTCAAAGGTAACTAGTTTTTCTTGATATCTTTTATAGCTGTAATTTCGGCTGTAGTCACTGGGTTTTTTGTTTAGATTTAATTGATTCAATGATATAGAGGATATCACGTAGTGAAGTTTGAATGCCATAAATAATGCTTACGTGCATGATGACGGAGATAACTCATGATATGCAAATTATCCTATCATCAATGGTGACAATGATAACTCTGTCACCCGTATAACAGGTAGAGCCATCTTATGTCATTAATTAACAATAGCATTCTGTTGATTATCCATACCATACCATTGTTAGTCAATGAGATGGACTGAACTTCCTGTTATATGGGTTATATAGTTATCTCCCTTTTTTCCCACTGGCGATCCCCATTCACAAGAAAAAAAGGTTACCACGAAAATAGAGAACAATAATTTATTTGTAAGAAAGGATGATCTTTTCTTCAATGATTTAAGCTATTTTTTAGCTTTACACAAAGTGTGCTATCAAACTCTGTAGTTACGACAGAGGTCAAACTTCTCCTAACTTTACATTTCAGCTAAATAAACAGCGAGCATGTATAACAGAGGTGAAAATATATATACATTTGCAGGACATGTCCGGTAAAAATTGAGATTGTCCTGTAAAGTTCCCCAGAATTTAACTTTGTGTTAAATGGCCTGCAGGACAAAATTAGGGAATGTCTGATAAAATATTATAAACGTTTCCACCCCTGTATATGTTTGGCTAACAATGTTTAACATTAGCAACATGCAAGATATGTTTTCGCTCAATTAGTTGTTGTTTTTTTTATTTGTTCACCAGGTGTTTATCCATCCCAGTGACCATGAGGACCATGTTAATGAAGGTGACAGGACAGGTGAAGAAACTGCTGGCAGAAGATAAACTGAAATCAACTCCGAGACCTCGTCTTGTGCGCCCTGTGCCACCCTTAATCATCCCTCGGCCTCGTGGAGGCCCAAATCGTCAGTTACAACACCAAAACAGTGCCCCTCTGCCCCAGCCCCATCATCAGCGTGCCCTCAATGACTATGAGCACCCAGGTCTTATAGACCCTTCTAGTGCTTCCCCTGAACTGCTTCACACTCTCAAGGCAGAAAAAGTGGCCAAAAACCCTATGCTTGCTAGTCTCTTGGATCAGGAAACCGGACTGAAAGATTCCGATAGTCCAGTGCTATCAAGACTCTTGGATGACCAATCCCCAACTGTGGCATCATTACCACAAACTAATCAGTCAAAACAAAAGAAGCCACGGAAACGAAAGCCAGACTCTATTCAAAGTCGTAGTCCAAAACACCGTCCAAGTGAGGACGGTCAAAGTGACAGGTCTCGGGAGCTAGAAACGCCGTCACCGTTAGACGTGAGATTGAGTTCTTCGAGTGGAGGACTCACAACCCCTGTTATAGATCTCACTGACAACGAGTCCCCGTTTGTTGTGGAGTCACACGTCAGCAAACTAGCACACACTGTTAATAAAATCATAGTGGACAGTACAAAAACTGAATCCCCGAACTTGACTGAACTGCCTCTGAGTCCAGAGGAGGGGAATCTTGTGAATAATGTCGATCTTTTGACTGATGGGAAACTCAAGTGGGAGAAAAAAGACAATGTTACATCAAAAAGTGGCTCTATTTCTGATCTATGGTCGGACCCTTTGGGATCCGATGGCCCGATTGATCCAGATCTATTTACAAATAAAACTGTCAGCAGTGTTAAGCTAAAACGTTCTGTGAGTAGACAATCTTCTGTATCGCAACATTCTGAAATGATGGAATTTGATTCAGACATTTTTAATGACAGTCTGCCTGATAATGGGTCAGAGGAAATGGACTGGGATGCATGTGACGCATCAGCTTTTGGAGTTGGTCTCAACCCTGTGGCTGAAATGGCTTCAAGATTAACCAGTGCATCTTCTGTGGCTAAAGCAGCCAAAGTTTCAGCTATGGACTCACAACCTTCAAAATTTACACATGACCTCATTGCTGCAGGGAATAAGAGAAGACTCAATGACAATTTAGAATCTTCTTCACAGGTAAAAGTTAAAACTGATTCTGGATCCCCAAGTCCTGTCTGGAAAAAGCCGGACATCGAACTTTTGAATACGTTGAAAAATTCAGATTGTGATCTTTCTAGTCTTCAGAGAAGAAAACTTGAAAATGATTCTGGGTTTTTTAGAAAATCTGAAAGTGACAGTTGTCTCTCAAGAAAAAAATCTGAGAGCGATTCTGTTTTTAAAAATACCTCCTTTGAAAGTGATAGTCTGAGTCGGAAAAAATCTGAAAATGAAATTTTATTGAAAAAGAGACCGGAATGTGATGTCTCTAAGAAAAAAAGTGAAGGTCACACTTCCGAGACTTCTCATGGCAGCAGAAAAAAATCTGATTCTGACTCGTTGAAAAAGAAATTAGACAATGATATAGCAAGTGTCAGTAAAAAGAAATCTGAATCTGTTAGTAGTAATTTATCAAAGACTGAAAGAGATAGTCCATCTCCTGCGAAGAAAAAATATGACTCTGACCTTCTTAATACTGCTAAAAGAAAATCAGAATGTGAAACTTCGTCAGGACGGAAGACTTCAGTGGAATCGAGTGTTTCTAGCCCTTTATCCTCTACTAATAAAAATTGGGTAAAGCCTGATCAGGAAGGACAGGGTTTAAAAATGAAGATTTCTACAAGGCAGTATGAAGGGCGGAGTGTATCATCCCCATTACAAGTTTTAGATTTGTCCAAAAATAGTAAAAGTAATTCAAAAAATAGCAAAGACAGTTCCTTAGATAGTAACAGAGGAGGGGTTGCAATGGCTGTAACATCAGTCTCCTATAATTCCTCTGCCTTTAAAGGTAGTCCATCTCCTCTTTTAAATTCATCCACTTCACCCAAAGCCCCAAGCTTTTCCCCTTCTAAAACTTCAAACTATTCTCCCTCCTCAAAATCACCAAGCTCCCATAGTTCTGAGAGAAATAGTCGCAGTTATAAGGTAGAAAAAGCTAAGAAAGCAAAACATTCTAGTAATAGTGAATCTGCTAAACGAAAACGAGAAAAAGATGAGCACAAACGAGAGAAAAAGAAGAAAAAGTTAGAAGATCTTAAGCAATCGTCAATGAAGGAAGATTTATTCTATTCTGCCACCGTTGATGATCCAGGGTTAAATGATAAAAAAAAGATGCCAAAGTTGAAAATTACTAAAGCTGGTGGTAAGGTCACTGTTCAGACCTCATCCCCACAAACTGGCATGTCTGTTGTAAAAACCGTTCCATCACCTCGTAAATCCTCCCAGGCAAGCATCCCTTTCGATGACGCCTTCTCCTTTAGCCGGTCAGAAATTTTAGAAAAAGAAGAATTGAACCAAAATCTGTCCAAACCTCGACTTCATTCGAGCAGTAGTAAACAGACTAACCACAGCTCATCAAGATCCTCAAGTAGTTCTCAAAAATCATCTCATAAATCCAGTCAAAGGTCTTCCTCAAAGAGTATAACAGTGAGTAAGGCAGACTCTAGACTAATCACTAAGACACCAACGCTTAAGTTAAAACCTATTGTAATTCCATCTAGTGGAGCTTCCCTCAATGTCAGTAGTACATCTAGAACATCCGGGTCCAATGTTCAGTGCTCACCTCAGTCCACATCGGTTCTTTCTGCATCGTCTAACCGGCTTAATACACAGTCCCCACACCTGTCCCCTTCCCGAAACTCTTCTAGGTCCCCGACTCCAATAGCTACATCAGGTCCAGTATCTGCCAACTCCACAGCCTCAACACCCACAACAACTAGCAAATCAGGCATTCCTCCAAATCTGGTGCTGAACTCTGTGTCTGTGTCAACTAATTCAGCTTCGGCTAACAAAATCAAGTCTCCAGGCAGATTAAGAAAAGGCTCATTGTCGGCTGTGATTGACAAACTGACCAAGTCTACAGCAGTAACGACAAGCTGTAAAGGGGACACACCCACAGATGGGATTTCTAGAGCAAAAGCATTAGCTGCGGTTGTATCGCAACAATCCAGTCAAAACAAACTGGTGAATTCCACAAACTCTTTGAGCAAGTCACTCACAAAGTCTCCCAGTTCTGTGCCATCAAATAAGGGGGGGATAAGTGATTCAGATAGAGAGAAAAGCAGGGTTGTTAACGAGAGTCTATCCAGTGTTCCGAAGAACAGTCCCAAACGAGATAAAACTGATCCTGCTCATAAGTCTCGGTCTGATTCTGAGAAATCTACGCAGCGCAAATCCATTTCTTCCTCCAGCCATGAACGAGATAAAAAGTCAGCGTCCTCAGGAAGTTCATCTAGCAGAAACAGCAAAGATGATAAAAGTAGAAATGAAAATACAAACAGTAAACAAAGTGTGCATTCTGGAAAGTCCTCTGTTTTGAGTAATAATCAAACCTCTGGGAGTAAACATCCAAGTAATAGGGTGTCCAGTAACTCTCAAAGCAGAAAATCTACCAGTAGTCCAAGCCAAAAATATAGCAACAGCCCCAATTCAAACCAGAAAGGGGGAAGTGCCACAAGTTTGAATCAGAAATCTGGAAACGGCCTCAATACAAATCAAAAAGTTGTGAATAATGCAAGTTCTTGTCAGAAATCTAGTATAAGTGCCAACATAATTCAAAAAGGGGGAAGTAACTCCAGCACAAACTCTTCAAAAACCTCTAGCAGTAATTCATTGGATGGTAGCAGTAGTTCTCAAACTCATGCTTTGCCTAACGATGACAATGGAAGTGTTTCTTGTAAGACTCATAACCTACCATCAAGCCCTTCAGTTGTTCTGACTCCTGCAAATAATAAGTCTGTCTCAAAAAACAGCTCAAATTCTTCCTCAAACCACACAAGTTCTTCGCGTGGTGTTAAGGATAAAGTTTCCCAAAGTTCAGAAAAAAATTATAGGACACAACCATCTGACAATGCCCAAAAAGTGAAATCAGCAAGACTTTCCTCAGGGAATGAAACTTCTGAAAGATCTTCAAAGACTCCAGAGACCAGTTCAGGGAAACTGTATTCTACAACTTCTGCTGGTGACAGAGGAGATACTGGCGGCAGTTCTGTTAAGTGCCAATCAGAGGGTCGAGTTGATTTTGATACCTGGACTCCAGCATCTCCTACGGAAGACAAAGAGCATAGATCTGCTGAGGAAACAGCTAAAATCCCGGTTTTAGAAAGATTGCAGTTAGAGTATACTCATGAGTCCAGTAATTCACCAAAGTTAATACCCACAATCCCTCAGGAAGTGGTTGGGGATAAACATTCAGGGAAACCGCACGGTTCTCTATTATCTGGTTTGCTTCAAGACGAGGAAATTTCATTAAATTCTGAAAAAACAGGCTTTGCTAAAGAGATGGGTGAATCCAGAAATCATAATGAAAATGCTGTGCCATCTTCCTTGTTTTCTCAGTGTAATGGGGAAAACCCTGATTATGTTAGTGCTAAGGAGTGCAAGTCCCCTGCAATCAAAGACTTGCCCTCCAGTGGAAACCAAACAGGGAATTCGGCAGTGAACAGTGATATGGAGAAAGTGGAGCTCTCATCTCCTAAGGCTAAAAAACAACGGACTATTTCTGTGAGTAACTGTACATCCCGACCAGTGTCTAGTCCACACAGTGAGGCGAGTAGTCCAGGTAGTGACTTGGTCATTGACTGTCCTTCCTCGCCAAAAAGTAACTCGTTTCTGCCTCCAAGCCCTTCTCCTCATTCCAAATCGGACCCTGTGAACACGTCTTGCAATTCAGAACCACCCCCAGTGAGAAAAGTATCCCCTGGCCCCTCTCCTGTTAGGTTACCTCGTTACTCCCCTGCAGCTTCCCCAGTGTTTATGGCCCCATCCAATGCCGGATCGGCTAGTCCTGGCCCAGTTGACATCGATGATGATGATCTCATGGATGACATTGTGTTAGGTATGGGAAGTTGATGAAGAACTTTTGTCAGCATAGTCACAAATTATAACAATAAACTACATCAATAGTCTATATTAAAAAGATGTTCATGCTACAATGTGTTTCCACTTCAATCAATTGGATTATGTGCTAGATGGACAGTTTATAAAGAAAATTCAGCTCGAGTTTTGATTTGTTCTTAGCATACAAAGCAATCTTTGGTCTCGCGCAACAATGTGTTTGACAGGTCCAGTGGTTATGAAACATCTTCATAGAAATGTTCTCTGTTCTGTACTACGTGGGGAATATGTTCAAATAAATTTGTTTTTAATATGACAGAATCATTTTTTAAATTCACATGTATGGTTAAATTACGTCTGTGGTAGATTTATTGCATTGTATTTATATTTTAACATCTCATCTTCATCCAGGTTATACAGTCCTGCTCTGATATAATATTATAAGATTTTGTCATCGGTCCCATATGAATCCTTTATTATCATTTTTCACTGTCAATTTCGTCCAGAATTTAGCAAGAAAATTGCTACGGAATTATATATGGCCATCTTAAGAAAATAGAAACATTCAGTAAGGCAGGTTGGCTGCATTATGTCAAAAAAAAAAATAGAGTTTAAGATTTGTATATACCCTATAACTTCTAGCTGTCGAATTTTGGAACAGTCCATAGAAATAACATCTAAGACTATTTCTCTGTCCCAACTGCTAGAGGTTATAGGAGTATATATATATATATAATTAGGACTAAATACAAACTGTGCCAATCTAGGTTACTAATTATATACATTCTTTGTTTGACAATTATTGTCCCATAAACAGATTTTAAAACTATATCGAAGATATACAATCTTAATGATCAGGGTTTTTATTATACAAATCCTTCTGTTTTTATCCACTAGCAAAATGTGATGGTTTTCTCAATGCATGGCCAGAACCACGTCACTGCAAACAGAGTCAATTGCATCCAGCCTTGTTTAGCATTCCAGGCTGCAGTAGTTCATGTTGTATTTTAGGCCATGGTCGTGTTATTTGGCTGTCTGAAAAACAACTATGTTGGTAACCAATCAAGGGTTTAGGCATATAGGTGTGCACGCGTCAGACCACTCGTCCAAATGGACACCCTGAAGTGAACAATTGACTAATGTGGACACCCTGTTTTAAGAAACTTTAACATGCAGCAGATTGAAAAATTGGACACCCAGTGACTTAAAAACTGAAGAAAACTGACCATTTTGGACACCATACTTTGGATTTCTAGCTAAGCCCCTGTAACCAACCAAAGTCTGTATGGAGATATAGACTAGAAACAACTAATAGAATGTTTTAATTGGTTGTTTAAAAGTCAACCCTGTTCTGGCCATCCTTGGGAAACTGGCATTCTTTTATCAGGGGTTACAAAGAAAGGATTTGTATATATAACCCATGACTTTAAATATGCTGTTATTTCTACTTTTTTTTCTGTCTACCTCTTGAAAGTTTAATCTATTGTTTGTTCAACGCCCACCAGACAAGGTTGCAAATTCTCTTCAAAGATCCTTACTTAGTTATCAATGGAGGAAAGTTGATTGCCCAACACAGCAAACCGCTTCAAAGTTTTTGGTTGTGCGTATGTGGCTATCATTTATTGGATCATAACATAACCACACAATACCAGGGTATTCACCATTAATCAAATCCACCAATTAAAATGCTGTAGGCTGTCAGGTTGATTAGAAATGGCAATCATTTCCCTCAACTGTCTGTTTTGATGGGACAGCTGTTTGAAATATGTCTTTAATAATTTAAAAATACAAAATTTGTTTCTAAGCTAGTTATTGTCAACAAAAACCCAAACACTAATCTAACAAGTTACTTGATATATAATTTTTGCCGATGAATGATAAAAAATTTACAGGACTCCCAGTTTTTGTAAATTTAAGAAGACATTTGTATTCCGACACATTTTTGAGTCATTTTTATTAAATATTGTTTCAAAAGCTTCATCACAACCAAGTCAGATATACAAGCACATTTTCATAATAAACAAAACGAGAAAAATAGGTCAAGTTGCCATATTCAATGTTCAGAACAATTGTACTGATATTTTTACTGCTGACAATCATGATGGAGGTGAAACGTAAAGGTAGTAGGGGATTTTTGTAGATGACTTCAAGAGTTTAATTAATGTCTGTCCTTCGTTTTTCACCAACACTATTTCTGAACAGAAGAATTTACATCAGCTATTCTCATTAGGACCTAAACGCCTTTATATATTCCAGTACCGGCTTTCCTTTATCTTTACAGAAAGTGTACATTTATCTGGGATTAAAAGATTTTTGATCAGTTTATTTGTACTTATGTCAGGCTTCCCCAATTGGTTTGCCAAACTTTTTAAAACTTTATTAATCCGAAAAGCTGTATTTATCCAAAAAAATTTAAAAAGTATTTTAAATTAAACGCTGTGGCTAAGATCATTTACGTCATTTCTCTAAAACTGTATACTCGTTAAGAAATTTAAAGCTGTAGCTTAGATTATCTAATCAATTTTTTTTTCAAATCTACATTTTGGAAAATAATGAAACCTTTGATGAGGCTAAATTTATTTAAATGTCAATAGTTTTAAGTTTTAAATGCAAGTTTTAATTTAACTTAAAAAATATGGTTCATACATGTGTGTGTATATCATAACTAGTGAAGCGTTGCTATCCTTCAGATGTTTGTTCTATCTTCATCGCGAAGACTTATTTATCTAAATAATTTGGAGTCTTTTATTGAGGCAGAGCTTGGTCATTTAGCATTATGTTGTATGGGAATCATACAAGCATGTTAGTAATTTTATATTAAAGTAATATGCAACACTTTCTCTGGCTGGGTCCGTTTAGACAGCGATTGTTCAAATTCACGAAGGAGTTTGTCAAGGTGCCATATATTAACCTGCATTATTTCATTCAATATCACGGTTTTTAACTACCTTTATATTTAATATATTATTAATCTTCCAACCAGTTTGTATTACCATTACCTAATAAAAATACCATTATTTTAGACGTATATGTCTTACAGAAAACTGATATTGAATTTTACCTGGACAAAATCGTTTTCTGAATAGTTGATGAATATTCGGGTTTTTTAAAAAGATTTAGTTGTCTTTGTAGGGAACAAGAAAAGTACATGTACGACGGGATATATTTTTTTAAATACCCGTCTTTCTCTCTCTCTCTTTTCATAATGTTTTATTCCGAACTTATTCGGTTATTTTTGATTTTCAGATCTTCTGTCAAGAAGAGTTTTACTGCTGTTTAATGTACTTTCATTTATACAATTTTGTAAGGAAAATGAACGATTACATTTTGACATCGCTGTGGTGCCGTTGATAATATTTGTTGACCTGAGCCAGTCATCTTGGTGAATACCAACTGATACTGCCCGTTACAGTATGGGTTCATGCTAACTATCAGGGATTTTTTTCTCTAATTAAAACATAAAAATATGTTTTTAATTGCAATCATGGAGGTGAAATAGGTATAAATGTGACTGAAATAATATTAAAAGTACCGATAAACACCGAAAAATATAAAACGTCATTTCTAGATATCTCATCCAATTGTGGTCCAAGAGAAAGTCCATTGGCAGAGCTCTATACAAATAAATATGGTATTTAAAAAACTGGCTGGTTTTGTCAGAGTAACCTGAATAAGATTTTTTTTAAAATATTTGCATAACTAATGTCCATAGAAAGTATTTATTTGTACTAATGTGAAACAAGATTGTTGGATTTAATTTATCTGGCTTAAAAGAAAAGTATCTAACGTCACCAACCAAAATAAGCGGGACTATTTCTTTATAATCGACTGTAGACGAATCCAATAATATTATAGGATTAATGCGTATTTTCTGGCAGCAGTAATTTCATAGCCATTTTAAATTTGTTGTTGTTGTGTGAGGTCATTTACTGTTACTTGTAGCATTAGAACTATTCAAACGGGATTATATATGTGCATATAATCAATTAGAGGACGCACTATTTATTCATAAATTCATAACATAATATTATTTGCACATAACTTTTGCCGTTTAAGCCACGGAATCTGCTGACGGACGTAGACTCCATTTTAACCCCTCTCGTGCACTTTGTTCATATTGATGGCGACATTTTTCTCACGTGGAAACATTCGTTTATGTAGAGTTCAATCTATCATTCAGGAGCAGCATCTGTTACGTGGTATCATCATTATGATTTTCTGATTTATAAATAGCTGTTTTTGTTGTGTTAATCTATATGTACAAAAGGGATAATATAATGGCTGTTTGTAAATATCACTGCTGTTTTCCTGTAGGTGGCGCTGTATGTATATATACTGCTGTAGACTCTGTTATGGACCTTATCAATGTACACAGTTACAATCTGTACAGAATATTGAATTTAAACTTCCGTACAGAATATTGGTTTTAACTTCTGTATTAAAATATTGAATTTAAACTTCTATATAGAATATTGAATTTAAACTTCCGTACAGAATATTGGTTTTAACTTCTGTATTAAAATATTGAATTTAAACTTATGTACAGAATATTGAATTTAAACTTCTATATAGAATATTGCTTTCAAACTTCTTTACAGACTATTGATTTCAAACTTCTGTGAAGAATATTGATTTCAAAGTTCTGTACAGAATATTGATTTCAACTTTTGTAAAGAATATTGAATTTTAAACTTCTGTACAGAATATTGAATTTTAAACTTCTGTACAGAATATTGATTTCAAAGTTCTGTATAGAATATTGATTTCAAACACATTGTCTTAACGCCACACATCTGTACTATAATACATTATAATTAAACTATCCTTATTGTTGAATTTTTATAAACGTGACTGTTGTTGTTGTTCTTTGTGGTTCTTCTTTTCTATACGCCCGCGAGCGCGCTTGTAGAAGCCAACTTCGATATATCGTTCACACAATCGAGTCCGTCTGTCGACCCTCAGGAATATGAGTGAGTCACACGATGTGGCTCCGGCAATCGCGGGGTGGTTTTTACGAGCTTTCTTCCCGGTTTTCCACCGTAATTAGGCCAGGAACATTGTTAAGTGGACAATCCGTCGTCATATAAGTGAAATACCCTTGAGTACGACGGTAAACCCCAATCAAACAAACAAACAAATCTTTTCTATACACAAACTATACCCAGACCTTCCCCCAAAATCCGATTGTTTGAGGAATTAAATCAAGTTTTTACTATTCATTTTTTTTGCCCATATCTGTTTTTACTGGTGGCGGTTGTGGTATAATTTTTACGAAATTTCGTCCAACATTTTCACCAGTAACCAGCTATTTAAAGCCGTGATAATTAAATTTGGGTTCAGACTGGATAGTCCTCTTCCAGGGCCAAGGTTAAGACATAGGTACATTAACCTTGGCACATTAGACACCTTAATCATGTTAACTGGGTCGACTAAGGGCACATAATCTCATCCCATATGACGGAGTGCGGTGCTCCAAATCAACTTATAAAAATGATCAAGAGCACGATCTGTGCTGACAGTTTAAATGTCCTCGAAATGCAGTCGTTGGATAAATTCTTCTAGTCCAAGGATGTTCGAAACAAATTTATCAAAACAAATACACGTGGTTGTTTTACTGTAGACCGTCGTTGATCGGCTGGAGTTCCCACGATTTAATATGGCATATATGTGCAGAATAGACATTCAGCATATGAAACTATGTCAGAATACAAATAAACAGCGTTCTGTCGCATGGTCTCTCAATAAGCGTCTATATACCGTGTGTTCGGGTAATAGATATACAGTATAGGTACAGCGGACTAGTATCCTGTCTAATTTACCAATACTTTTCTGAAAACAATGTTGACCTTTTTTTATGGTAACAGTTGTGTAAGAGCTTACACCGTATTTGTAAAACGCTGAAAAAGCTGAAAATTAAAATTCTTTAAATTACTTTTTAAACTGTCACCAAAAGATGCGAGCAACGTGTATCTTCTCTAACATAGCTATCATTTCTGAAAAGAAAGTTTTGGCAAAATTAAGTTTTTATAGTTTTTTAACGCATTTTGCAAATAAAGCAAGCTTATTAACACTATTAATAAACGCTCTTACGTCATTTGTAAAACGGTTGAAGAAATAAGATGTCTAAATCTGGTTTTAGAATATGATCGGTAAACGCAGAGGACATATCAAACGTAGGAGGGAAACAATTTTTGAGAATAGGCCTAGGTATACATAGCCTTTGAAAAATTACTTTTTACGTTAACTTAAGGGTTAAAAAAACCTTTTTGTAAAACGGTTAAAAAGCGAAAGTAATAAATCTTTAAATTTGAGTTAGGAATAGGATTGGTAGTTGCTGGGCGCTTACATGCTATAATTGTCAAAAGCATTTCTCATTTCTTTAAATCATTGACACGTACAATATAAAGGTTAACGTTATCTAACGCTATATAATACAGCCCTATAACAACTATCAACTTGAGTCTAAACGTGAATGATACAGTTGATTCAAATTTTGGCTAAAACTCCTTCTCCATCTCCC
>JAVFBX010091705.1:0-16384 GCA_034783855.1 Mopalia kennerleyi | reverse complement strand
TTTATTTTTGTCTCCGTCGTCATATAAGTGAAATACCCTTGAGTACGACGTTAAACACCAATCAAACAAACAATCTATTTCCTTCAAAACGGAAGGGGCTGGTTGGATTGTTGTCTGTTAACGTAAGATCAAAACAGACTGTTTCCCAGTCTAGGCTAGGAAAGCTCGTACATTGCCAGTCGTGAGAAAGTAAATGCGTTGTAAACATAACAGACAAGAACAAACAGATACATTTGAGCTATTCCGCTTTTGTAAAATGCTTGACGCAGATGCTACAATCTCTATCCATCATAAATAATGAAAGTAACAAAAATAGTATCCATTGACAGAAAACTAACATAGATGCATCACGCCAAAGATATGTGACGTCATTGCACAACAAACTTTTACGATGGGAATGATGAGTGCAGATTTTCTTCGCTGAATGTTTTAAGACGGCAAAAAAGAGGAAAACATGGAGGGTCCAGACATACAAGAAGTTGACCCTAATGTCAGAAGGATGGAGGAGAAATTAAATCAGATTTTAGGCCCCGTGGAACCTCTTCTAATGAAAATGCAGAGTGTTTTAGTTTGGGAGAATCCTCGTCGAAGTGTTGTGATGATGGTTTGTGTACACGGGTTGTTTTGGTAAGTTACAGCTGAGTTCTTGAAGCCCACTTGTTGTTTGTAGCGTGTTTTTATTTCTCATTGTTAATTGCTACCATCTGTCACAGTGCTTTAGTCAACATTGTAACAACTGTATTATACTTCACTGTTTGCTTCCCACTACCGAAGGATATCACCAATTAAATCTGAGCATATATAATATAGGCCTAAAATTCCTGCGTTTTGCCCTGGTGCTCTAAGAGCTAAAGGGCAACATAATGCCAACACCTGGTTGCATCTTTGTGCTACGTATTCGTATAGTCCTGTTTTGTTTTTATTTGTTGCCAGTGGCAATGAGGGTAGGCTAGGTTTATTCACTAACTTAGGAAGCATGTTATAATGTATTAATTTTAAAAAAAAGTCTGGCTAAATTATGGTGTAAAACTTTAACAGAATAGGCAAACATTTTTTCTTTAGACTTTATGTACTTTACTGGCCTGAGCATGACTTGTCATTTGGCAGTGTGACAGCCCTATTGTTCTCAACATCTTTCTCTAGTCTAATTTCAAACTTTCTGTTTTCCACAAATAAAGTGCAGCTACAGCCGTTCTGTGCTGCCTGTTCATGTGTTTAGTTTATGTGGACATTTTTCTTCAAAATCAGTTGTAAATGGCATTTTTAACTACCTCTTTCAACAATTTTGGAACCTATTAATTGGTCCTCCTAAAATGAGTTAGGTTAACCATGTTACATGTAAGACCCTGTTCTGTTTATTCTTTGCAACAATACAGCGTACACTGGCTTGCATTTTTCTGTCGCTCTAGTCTAACAATACATTTTAATCTCATTACCTGTCACTTAAATGAGGCTTGTGAAAACACCATGCTACACAAAAAGGGAGTTTGAAGTCACTAGCATAAATCTGGTCAAATTGAAACCGACCTGCTGTGGCCTCCTGAAATCTAGTAGTAAATGTTAGCTTCTACTGAAGGGCTTAAAAGCAGAGGTGTCCAGGTGAACTTTTGACACCCTGCAGTGAACAATTTCTTTATTTTGACACCCTGTTATAAGAAACTTTAACATGCAGGAGATAGGAAAACTGTAAAAATTGGATAACCAGTTACTTACAAAATGAAGCAAAATTACCATTTTGGACACCATGCTTTTGATTTCTGGCTTAGCCCTGCTTCTACTGGTCTTGTAAATTTTGTCTCAAATACATACATGTAGGATGGAAAATATAGGTTCTTTGAAATTAAGCTGTGAATTTGATAATGTACTTATATAGATGTATGTACCGATAGATAACCCAGTCCCTGTAACAGACGTCCAAAATTTATCTGTATGTTTTCTTTTATGCCAGTGACTCTTAACCCTTTAAACCCTAAGTACCTATTAACCAGTACCTATTAACCGGTACCTATTAACCGGCCCTTAATTTACTGAGATTACAGAGTCAAATCCTAACCCACAGCACTGTGACAGCAGTCTCATGACAAACACATGTTAATGTATTAAACCAGTTAATGATGTCATCATGTATGCCACATGTAGAACTTACATGTAGATACATTTTGCCATAAGCTAATACAGACTATGCTGCAGTAATGTATCAAACTCTAGTAACATGTAACAACAAGTGGCAGGGACTTATTTGTTATTAAACATATGTACATACATGTATATACTGTATGTAGGCTGTTTTTGTTGTAAGCTTATACTGTAAAGTACTTAATTTTCGCGTGGAACTAATTTTCGCTGTTTTTGCGGTTACAAATTTTGCACGAAATATAATTCCCGCGAACAGACATATATCAAAACAATGTAACCAGGCTTATGATACGCCACAGTATACCGCATACATAATGTCCACAATTAGTCTTTACAACCAGTAAGCCAGAAAATACTCTGCGAGTGGGTTAAACAAGTCGCGGCAGTCATAACATCACGTTGTTGTTGTTTGTATCTTAAGCTGTCCGCATGTGTTTAACAAAACAAAGAGTTAATCTGGTAAACTGCTATTGCACGGTACTATCAGGGCAAAGCTGGCAGGTTAATTCAAAGCTTTTACAGAGTTAACAGAAGAAATCAAGTTGCATTCGTTTATTGGGACCTAAGATACCAGCGGTAGCCCATTGAGTTGAACAACAGCGCCTTTGCTTGGCTTTAGAGCTGGAGTCTGCTAACCAGGTCTCAGCTAACTGACTAAACAGTCTTTGTCATGCTGTAAGTGTTTATCCATCATCAATGTTGCGCTGTGTAAAAGTTGATTTCAAAACATGTTTTGTTCAAATTAGTCAAAAGGCTGGAGTCTCAGCTGGCACAACAGTTTGACACATCACTGAATTAACTCAGCAAGGCGCATGAAATCAGACAGCATGGCCTTGTCTTTGTTAGCTCACGGTAGGTGTGAATATAAGTGAGTTACACATAAATAGCTAATAATCCCTGCCCACATGAACGGCTAAGCCCTTCTCAATGATTAAAATAAACTTAATGGAAATGTGTTTAGAGAAAAAGGGCAAAATTTCCTTAATTTTTGTTGCTGTGATATGTAAATACGCGAAAACTAATTCCAGCGAATTTGATGAAGGAATAAAAACTCAAAAATAAATTCCTGTGAATATAAAGTACTTCACAGTATTAAGGTTATGAAATGTTTGCAGATGACATCTCTTTTTTTCGCCCTCTGGCTAAGGGCAGTTTGTTTAAAAAGTTGTAATGTAGCCTGTTGTTTCTTAGCTCAGGAGGAAAATTAACGTTCCAATATTTATGGAAATGCTTCACATCTTGGTTCTGCTAGTCATAGTAGTGTGAATTATTGTTGAAATAAAACTTCTAGCAGTTGGGACACTCTAATTTTGGGACAGTCCATAGAAATAACATCTAAAACCCCCTGTGGTAAAGCCTATTTCTCTGTCCTAACTTATAGAAGTTTTAGGGTACATTGCCCTCATATACCCTAAATCATCTCCAATTTCTTTCAAGATAAATCCTAACTTTTTTGGTTGCTGTGACAATATAACAGCAAGTATTTCAACAAATTTATGTTTTCTGACAAATTTTAATGCTTTTAACTGAAAAATTCATCTTCTGTCTCTCTGACACAATTTCTAAGCCTTAAATAGCTTCTAAAATAGTAATTTTATGGACGAATTTTGGGGTGATTTAGGGTTAGTGAAATGCCCAGGTCCCTTAAGCACCGGTGTCAAGGGCTTAGGCAGATAGCCGTGCACTCATCCAAATGGAAACCCTCAAGTGAACAATTGCCTCATTTGAACACCCTGTTTTAAGAAACTTTAACATGCAGGAGATAGGAAAACTGTCGAAATTGGATACCAGTTATTTGAAAAGTGAACAAAATGACAATTTTGAACACCATACTTTTGATGTCTGGCTAATCCCCTGCATGGCGTTAAACACCAATCAAACAATGACCACTCAAAATTGAGAGATAATGATAAAGAAGTAAGACTTATCAAAGTAAAAGCTTAAGCTTACTGATCATAATATTTTACTCTGTTTCAAACCCTGATTAAACCCTGAGTAAAACAATCAGGGAAAATTTCAGTTCAAGATACTGTTGAAATTAAGATACATGTAGGTATGTTGCCCATTACTCAGTTGTGAATATTCTTCTCAACTTAGAAGCTCTTCGTAAATTCCACAAACAGCATTTTAGTTTAATAAGTGAACGTTTAAGAAAATAAATATAAAGAAAAGTAAACAACAAAACAAATAATAAAACATTATTTCTGACAATATTACTGATGTGTGATGACAAGTAAGTAGGCCAAAATCACAACTCAGAGAAAGGACAAGAAAGGAATGTTAAGTTTTCTATATTGAGCTTTATTAAACCAATAAATCAGGAATGAAAAGTCACTCTGGTAGAAGTTGTCCATATACTGTGTAAAGACGTTAAATTTTGTATGAATGAATGTTACCGTTTTTCTACCTGTAGTTGTGATAATATCATAGCACCTGAATAAACAAATTGGTGTTTTCTGCAAAATCCTGTAAATTCCTATCTGAAATATTTACCATCTGCACCCAAGACACAATCTTTAAACCCTTTAAAGTATTTCCAAAATAGTAATATTATGGCGAAATTTTGGGTGATTTGGGGTACCGGTAGTACTGTAACATATATGTGAAACAAAGATATAATATGGTTTCTTACAGTGGATTTACAAGACAGAATATTGTTAGCTAAATTTAAAAAAGAAATTAAGGTCAGTATATTTCAAATATAGTAAAGCTGTCTAACTTCTTATTCAAAACTAGAGCCTAAAGAATTGTTGACACCCCATATTATTTCACATTTGATGGTAGTGTACATGTAGCTATGTTAATGTTCCTATTTACCAGCCTAGAGCTAGGGAAGGTGGTTTTTCTGTCAGGGCTGTTGTAGGCTACCCCTGGGCTGAAATTGAGAACAATTTTTCTTAGCCCATTAGGACACAGAATACAGGTCAAAATACTATTATTTATATGGGTTCGAATTCTTCACTTACAGGGTTATAATTCGGGACTCATTCTGCCGTGAGCCTCTGTAGCTCAGTCGGCAGAGTGTTGGGCCTGTGACCCAAAGGTCCTTCATTCCAATCCCGATAAAGGCGAGACAATTTTTCTCTCTTCATATATTCCAAATATATAAATATATATTTGACAAGCCCATATACCCAAGATTATAAAACTGGTAATTTGGTGAGGTTCCAATAATAACTGATAAACATAGATCTACTGTGGACAGAAAAAAATACAGTGCCATTTGAATTGGTTGTTTCATAGAATGTTTGACTGAAACCCTGAATAAACTAGTTTATTTTTGCAAATAGCTCTTGAATTGTGTTCAGAAATATTTCAATGGACCTAATATGTCTGTCCATCCTTGGGGAATTATATAAAATTAAGCAATATATATTTTTAGAAAAAGTTTGAAAAGATTTGAAAAAAATCGACTTTTAAAAACAGTAGGCACTCATGGTCTCTTTGATATGACATCTACCACTCTAGTAGAATACACAATTACTTCGATCATAATTGGAACTACGGGTCAATATGACAGAGTCAATCATTCCTATTTCAGTAATAAGTACAGTTAAAGTAAGAAATATTAAGAACAGATTAAGAACTATCCTACAAGCTTTATTAGAGAACTGTAGCTACCCTAGTAAAAAAGTTACAAGTCTTTGAATTTGGCCATTTTAACCGGGAAAATCTTGCGTAAAATCTCCAAAACCTGTTACTTTTTAACTCGACATAAAACGAAAACGGTTGGTCGTAGCAAAAAAGTGATAATACGTTTTTGAAGAAGACTACCAGCCGTTTAAATGGCAATGTTTTCAAACTTGTGTCTTACCAGCAATAACCGAAGCAGCGTGTTAAATGTGACGTCACATTTTCACCGTTTTATCAATGACGTCACAACTATGGGTCGTAAAAAAAAAAACGATTATATATTTAAAATTTACAGGCAATTCTACATCTATAATCTATAGGGTACCTTTGTAAAGCCTAAATCTACATGTAGAGATGAATAAAGCTCTTTTGATGACGTCATAGACTACTACCGCGATTTATACGTCACGTAAAATTTAGCCTCAAACTTGAAAGCCCGATAGCTTCTACACCTGTTGTCAAAATTTCAGCTTCAAACGCTTGAAAGTTAAGAAGAAGAAGATTTTTTTTAAAAAAGCGAAATTCAAGATGGCGGCTAAAATATGTGACGTATGAGCCAACAAAAAAAGATATTTTTAAGTTTGGACGTAGGCATTCTTTATAATAATAATAATAATGACGAAGATACAGAACGATTTCAATAGGTGTGCAGAGCTAAAGCTTCTGCACTCCTAATAATAATGAAGAAGAAACAGAACGATTTCAATAGGTGTGCAGAGCGAAAGCTTCTGCACCCCTAATTAAATGATTTTACTTCTAGGAAACAGTATAGGCTTTATAGAAACAAATTGAACAGTTTAATTAAGCGATCTCGGCAGATATACTTTGAAAATAAATGTATGCAGGGAACAAGCACTTGCAAGTAAACAATGAAAAGTACGTTATTTGAAACCTAACATG
The DNA here is from genome assembly GCA_034783855.1 of Mopalia kennerleyi. Classification (NCBI taxonomy): domain Eukaryota; kingdom Metazoa; phylum Mollusca; class Polyplacophora; order Chitonida; family Mopaliidae; genus Mopalia; species Mopalia kennerleyi. The sequence goes on along the minus strand of JAVFBX010091705.1, from coordinate 9,715 downwards.
CGCATATTGATGACTTACCTTCTGTCTGAGTTAAGTCAAACTTTAGCTTTAATTCAACAGCGTACACATTGAATGACATAGATATTCCGCAGAACAGTGTGCACAACAGACTGATGATAAACCCTGTCCATTTTCTTAGTAGAAATTTGGTCATAGTCATGTTGATTGATTTCCCTGCACAAGCTCTCCCTATGAATTGCAGAGTATGAGATTACTGAAATAGTACTGCGCTTGATTTTTATTTATGCCTACGTGTCCTGCATGATTGATTCCTAACAAGACTATGTGTATAGCCACGCAAGCTTCCGCGGGTGTTGATCACGGACAAAAGCCTCTTCTATATCTATATTGCACAAATGTTATTTTTATAGGTTTGCCATCAAGTAACATCACAAGATAAAAAAGATGCAATATAATGGCATCTATCTCGTTATTAAAGGCAATGAATGTATATTAAGGGAATTTCCTGGAGTGGACACTATATAGATTCAATTAAACGTTCTGTCTTTCTTATTATTATGCCGGAAAAAAGCATCATTCAAAACATTAACAAATAAGAACATAAACATGTAAACAATATACTTTTTTGACATGAACATAATTGCATAATGCACGTTATATACGGAACATTTTATATTATAATAATTAAAAAAAACTCTTTACTTAAATCACATCGTTTAATTTGCCAGATTTTCCTAGCTATGTCAATTCTGCTATAAAAAACCTGGGTTTTAAGAGCTTGAGTGTTTTGTTTAAGTGTTTCTCCCAACAGAGAAATTATATCTGGTTGAGTGGTTTTAGTTTGGGCGTTACCTTCTACATATGGTATATTCAGCTTCAATGTAGACCACACTGGATCATCACGTTTAGAAAATATCCCTTTAAAAGCCATATTTAACGTTGGTGAAATTTAAGAAACTAAATATACTCAAATCTACACTAGCTATGTGCTTCAATCTCTCTTTCCTACGACTCTAGATACAAACCATTGCTCTGCTATCACTTTATGTTACGACGGTATATTATCTAAGGTGTTATCAGAGTACGTGGAAGCGTTTATTATACCTCGCAACAGTTTCATTCAATTATTAATGAATGTTGGCCGTGGATCTTGTATCTAATTCGAATCGGTAGAGAAAGGAAAATCAACACACAAAACCAGCTATAAATTTAAGTATATATATATATTGAATAAATGAGGATAGGATAATTAAATAACTATAAGTTTACAAGATTAGATACTAATTCAACTCACGTGATTTAATCCAATGCTGTCTAAGAATCCGAAATAATCATAATTTAGAAAGTATGGCCGAAACATAAATTTAGTCTACCAGAATACTTAACCAAAATCCGCTGTTGCCCACTTGCTCTCGAACTTCCCAACTAACTCCCTAAAACTAGCTAAAACTTCGTTTATAAACTATTCTTCAGTATTACATAAACTTACTGATTGGTTACAATTAAAGCGCGAACTCTACTGATAGGTTAAAAACATAGTGATCTGATTGGCTACTTTCTAAGCTACAGATTGGTCAATTTAAGCGGGATCGAGCTAGAATTTACAATCCGAAAACTGCACGATAAAAGCTTAAATCAACTTTACCTAGCACGTGATATTCAAATAGAAATTACCGTAATTACTTCAAACCAACTTCATAACAATTCCTCCCTTATAATTCGAAACGCACGTGAAGGTCTGGGTTTTACAGTAATTTGAATTTGTTACAAAAATACCCTAAACTAACATAATGTATCTTCATTTAAAACAGTAACAGTTTAAAACATTAGCATGTAAACAATAAACAATGTATAGTTTTAGCAAGAACATACTTAATAGAACCGTATAACATGTGAAAACTATTACATAAATCTTAAATGTGCTTCACAACAATTAGCATTTTTTTTCTTCCACGTAAAATAAGTGTATATTTCGCTGGAGTAAAAATATCAGACTAAAGTGCCCCGATTATTACTGAAGCTAATGATTCGTTGTACAGTTCACAAAGTGTTGATGACATTTCAGCTGCACATTGTCTGAAAACTCGTGCAGGCACACCGTCACAACTTCGTTTTGTGTCTATTGATTAGATAAAACATTGAACACTTTGATCGGTGTTTAATAACCCAACATAACATTTTCAGTTTTACCAATGTATGGAAAAGGTCTGTAATGTACAACAGGAGTAAAAACAGATTTGAAATGAATGTTAAAGAGACATACTATTGCTGTCGGCAGAGAAGCTGACTCGCCGTTCAGTTGAATTACATTAGGTAGAAGCCTAGTTTTTGTTTTTGATTTAACAAACCCCCGAAAACGCTTAACATTACTTGATACTGTGTCACCCAATGTATTGACATAAGTGTAAAATTTGTTTTTCAAACATACCATGCCTTTTTGTAAAAACAGTTAACTGCACTGAACATTTCTGATACAATAAGTGGTGGTTCAAATCATTCGGCTTGTGTTCAAACCTAATACTTTTAAATCACTTTCTTCTATTAGAATTTCTCTCTATATATGTGGTTTAATATAAAATGCTTGAAAATTATTGATCATAATATATGGTTTCATCAGTGTCAATATACAGTATACAGTTATAAACATAGTTTAGGATTTCCATTGCGCAAACGTGTTAATTTTGTCTTGTTAAAATATGTTTCATCAGTGTCAATATACAGTATAGAATTATAAACATAGTTTAGGATTCCCATTGTATACAGTTCCATTGTTCATACCATACAACCATTATCAATAGTGAAGCACTTTCTATTCCATCTTTTGATAAAATTGTAAAGGTCTTTATTTATTTTTTGTCAGCTAAGGCTACTAGAGAAAGACACACTAAGTTTTTTTTAAAACTAAATCATTTTCTCATTTGACTCATTTGCCTCCCTGTGTTTCTCGTGTGACTCTGATGGTGAATTGAGCAAATGAGTCAGATCTAATAGCCAACTGCGTTTAAAAAATGTCACACATTTCATTTTCTTTGAGCTGTTTCGGCTGAAAGAAGAAAAATAGCATATTGTATGTTTTCTCATCTACAAAGTAAAACAAAACACCTCAACCACACACACACAGACATGATACTCCTCTTACAGATTCATTGCCGATGCCAGTTAATATAGTAGAGTGTGGGCAGTTAAACAGCCGCTGCCCCTGAAAGCGGCAGACAGGTGATATAATTAAGTAAAATAGCTTCGACGGCAGGGAATACTTTAGTGTGTGTGATTGGTTTGGATTTAACGTCGTAAACAGGGGTATTTCAATTGTATGAATGAATGGAATTCCATATTTTACTCCGCTATACATCAGTCCGGTGGATAGCCGGGACGGAAAATCGTTTAAAATTGTCCTTGCGATTGCCACAGACCCGTCGTGTGTCTCCGTCAACCTTTTTATATACGAGGAGACAAGAGAACTCAATCTTGTGAGTGGTAAATTAACGCACATTACGAATCTCTATTTCATTATTCAATATATCCGAAAAAATATATTATGAATGCATTAGGACCCAAGTATCATATAGTTTACAATAAAAAGCTATGAACAGAACAATTAACACAAATTTAAATTCTGTTCTGTGACAAAGTACAGAATTTTGCGAAATTAAAGACTGTGTTGTGGTTTCTGGAAGATATCAATCAATAAAACCGAAATAGCAATCTGTAGGTTAAAATTTGACGTAGATGAGACTCATCCTAATGCCCTCATAGCATTAACATAGTAGAACGAAACGATGGTGTGTCTCGATCGCATTTTTGCTGCATACATTGAGTATCATTCATGTGCAGGATCACACAAATGTTCGAGTGCCAACTGTAAAACCAGCACTACTGATACGGACTTTAAACAAAGCAATTCTGTATTTTACCTGTATTAATTGTGAAAGTACGGCTCACCTTCCATTGTTTGCAGATGGCAAGAAGACGTTGTTGCACCAGTGAGATAAATACATTATGCTGTAATTTATAATTTTATAACTGTAATTGCTGTTGAACAAAATAACACTTGCCCGTTGAGCCATTACATTTGAAGTGTTTACACTAGTTCTTAAACACTTCTTACAAGCTAAGTTTTGTGTACTTTCGATCCTATCAAAATGTTGCAAATCCCACATCTAATGTTTGGGACAAATGTTTTAAAATATACCTTTTGGCCACAGAGTTAGCGCAATCTCAGCCAGGGTCAATTTTCTTTGGGAAGTCAAATGTCGAACGGATCTATGGCAACTGAGCTTAGAGGAAACGGAATTCCTATAGCTAGAGAATTAAGGTACTTAGCGTAACTTGACATGTTTATCAATACATTTTCGCTAAGGGTGGTTTGTTTGAAGAGTAGCAAAGCTGCCTTTCTTAGCACTAGAAGGAAATTAACTTTTAAGCAGGATCAAAACACCTCATATTTTATTGTTATGCTAGTGTCAATTATTGCTGTAATATATCGCCGTCAGATAAATCAAATACCCTTATGCACGGCGTTAACATCAATAAATCAATTAATCAGTACATTTCTTGGGAATAAATTATTTGAAGGCAAAAATAATTCCCGTGCAGTCAATCTGATTTGGCTGTTAATTAAACACATTTATAAACATATTGTTTTTATAGATCCAACGTGAGTTGTCATTAAACCATCAAATATACTCACCCAAAGACTGCAAGGATCACGATCACTATCAACAACCACAGCGCGACAATAATCCCAACTGCTAAAATAACCAATAATAGCAAATTTACGTGATATAACCAAAATAATTCTTAGATTAAGATTATTACTCCCATTAATCACACAAATAAGATGTGTAAATGTCATATCATTGTTATGTAGGGTTGCTGAGACAGCCTAAGCGTTACAACTGATTCGGAAGTTATTGTTAGATTCGCAGATACAAGAAAAAAACGAACTGAAACACCCCTCTTTACGCAACGAATACTGTAAATAACAAATGATGTTACTACGAAAACCATTAATGGGATTATCCGAAAATGCAGCATGAACTGATTTTGACCGGGATATAACCGCTATCATTATTCACATAGTTTTTGTTTTCTCGTATAGTTACGGATTGATCGGAAGCCGATCTGTATTGTGATGTCATGTCATGTATTGTATTTGTTTGTTGCCAGTAGCTTCGGGGAAGCTATAACTCCCATTTGCCGGACAGTAGGTCTTGAGAGTGAAGTAGTAAGACACTAAACCCACATCAAACAAAAACAAATTTTATTTACAGTATATATTGCTTCACAACTTTAATAGATTGTGGTTGAAGTTTGCACAAATTTCAAACTTGGCTTAAAACCCGCATCTTCCTATGAATATGCGAACTATTCTTTGGCAGGAAACTACTTGAGCTAAAGTTTTCACTATAAACATAGTTGGTAACAGACAATATCTCACACTATAGATTAGCCAATCGAAACACATGGTCCTCTCCTCTTCCAAGGTCATCGTGTTACTCCCTAGTAACACGGCAACCGTATAACCACGTGGTGAAGTTATGTCAACGAGTGGTCAGGACATACGATTTGCTGGTGAAGTCATGCAATAAGAGTGGATAGTTCGCGTTAGCATGTACACTTTTTGAATACATTTGATGCACGATGCTCATTGTTCGAGGAAAATATTCTCTACATTTCCACTCGAAATTCAGGTGTTCACAATTTGCTAGGAACCGAACAAGACACTCAAAACTAAATCAGATCAGTTGTTATCAGCCCGAATTGAATTCATTTATAATAAACAAAATCCATGAACATAGCCAAATCCTGTTATGAATGTAAGCAATTGGTGTATAACACTAAACCCTGTTAATGAATGTGGTCTATTGGTGACTTAGAGATGAATACATTCCATGTATGACAGGAATTGGTGTGTAACCTTACCAGCTTTCATTAATGAGATCAATGGGTGTGAAAGCACTGAACACCCAAAATTTATCACAGGAATTGGTGTGTAATAATAAACGCTTTCAATGAATGAGATCACTTGGTGTGTAAGCAAGACACACATTCAATGAATGAGAGCAATTGATGTAAAAACCTAGAATACATTCAATGCATTGATCCTGAAACTTTTACTCACAAAAAGAGGTCCATCAATTTTCCAGTTTAGCAGGCTATTCACACTTTTTGTTAGCTGGTTTGCATAATTATAGTCTTAACTATAAGTGATATATAGTTGGACACTGATTTTGCCGTCGGACGGTCTGTCCGTCCGTCTATCCATCAATCCATATTTGAGCCTCTGTCACGACAGTCATGTAAGACAAAAGGCAACATTTTAATTCTTAGTTTGGGTTTATACTTAACCTAATCCTGAACTTGACACACAGTATTGACCTCAACCTAACCCAAACCTAAACCTAACCCAGAGCAGCATAAGCTGGAGGAATATGTAATAACCCACCTTCTGAATTTTCTGTAGGGTCGTCAGACAAAGCTACTGGACCTGTGAACGGGTAAAATATATAACGGATTTTTATTTTCCAAATATTCTGAAAGATTTGAACAAAAGTTGTACCTTCTCTTAACACACACATGTGTACAGTAGGCCTACGAGGGCACGTGGTAAGCATCACGCAATGTCATCAGATAGGGCTATGTTCGTCCAGCACGTCATACGCATATGTTTATGTTACGACTGATTGATTGCTCATTCGGTTGATCAGTCGGTTGGTTGGACGATCGACCTAACATCCCATTGTTTCAAACCAAACTGTCAGGAAAATGTTTCTCATTAAATATATATCTGGAGTTGTAATGCATAAGTTACCTTTTCCCCATGATAGTTGATAATAATCATTTTCACAGCCCAATGGATTTGTGAAAAATGTGTAGCAAATATACGTGTTTAATATACTTGGCAACTGGTTTTTATTATTATATTCACTGCGTTGAATGGAACTGTTATGAGATATTTAAATATATTTATTAATCACAATTAAAACATTAAGGGAAAGAATAACAAGAAAATAAAGATAGCGTGAATCTAAATTAAGCCCGCAATAAGCAGTTTTGTGAATTGGCTTTCCTGGTTTGTGGATAGCTTTTCTTATCAATGTTATTGCCACTTTAGTAACTGAATTGGTAACACATGTATGGTGGATTGGACCAAAAGGTTAATTGTATCTGCTCTTAAAGGACAAGACTACCCAAAAACCATGTTTTCTACATAAGTAAAACATTTTCTGTCAGATGCAATACAAAAATTATGATGTTCCTAACCCGATCATAACTCAAGTTATCATCCATTAAGGAGGAACACCAAAACCACTTGAATCATCGAATCCTGTGTACAGCAGACTTCACTGATATATCATTGGATAGTTCAAAATTGGCTGACCAAACAGAGTGCAGGAAAACTGAGCAGCACAGGATTTGATGACTCAACTGGTGCTTATGATCCTATTTAATTGATGAAAACCAGAGTTACGATCAGGTTATGAAAATGGAAATTAATGTATTGTATTACACACAAAAAGTTTAACTTATTTTTAGAGAATGGTTTTTGTGTGGTCTTCTCCTTTAATACACACATGTTTATAGTAGGACTACGAGGACACGTGGTAAGCGTCAAGCAATGTCATCAGATAGGGCTATGTTTGTCCAACCCATCATACACATATGTTTTCTTTGCGATTGATTGATTGATTATTCGGTTGATCAGTCGGTTGGTTGGACGATCGACCTAACATCCCATTGTTTCAAACCAAACTGTCAGGAAAATATTTCTCATTAAATATATATCCGGAGTTGTAATGCATAGGTGACATATATCCCATGATAGTCGATAATAATCATTTTCACAGCCCAATGCATTTGTGAAAAATGTGTAGCAATTATACGTGTTTAATATACTTGGCAACGTATATTCACTACATTGAATGGCACTATTTGAGATACTGTAATGTATTTATTTATCTAAAATTAAAATATTGAAGGTAAAAATAACAAGAAAATATAGATAGTCTTAATGAATCAGCAGTTTGTCAAATGGCGTTCCTGGTTTGTAGACAGCTGTTCTAATCATGTTACTGCCAAATGTAGCAACTGAATTGGTAACAGATGAATGGTGGACATCCCGTGCCATATCATTTATGTATCAATATCATTGAAAACAATACAATACATATTTACACTAAACTCTAAGAAAAAAAGGTTCTAGATAGAACCTATAAAGGTTCTTCAGAGTAGATCATATAGCGAACTTTTATAAGTTCTTCAAAGAACCATGTTAAAATGGTTCGTCAAAGAACCATTAAAATATGGTTCTTTGAATATATTATTTTAAACCTTTAATGATTGTTCATAAAGAAAACAAATTACTCAGCATCCAAATGCAAAGATGGTCGGGAAATGTTGTTAACATAAACAAAATTGATCGCCAATACGATCTTTTAGAAATTCAATTCTCGACCTGGGTGACATAACCCTCTAGAAGCGTCCCTCTAGTGTGTGTTATGTGAACGTCAAACACGCACATTAAGTTCACTGTCTGGTCGGTATTGAATCCAAATCATCTATTTCACAATATGTTACCCATACCTATTGTTGTGTTGCTTAGGGTATGAGCTCTGAAATGGAGGACAACAAAGGAAAATAACTTTATTTAATGCGTATTTTATTTTTATTTTTATCCGTCCGTCCGTCCGTCTGTCTGTCTGTTCGTCAGTCTGTCAACTTTTTGGTTTCCGCAAATTAACTTGAAAACCGCTTATTGAATTCAAATCAAATTTAGTTTGTGTCTTCCATATGCCAAGACGTCGCTTGGGATTGATTTTGGCTTATGTCGGACAACAGGTGGGGCCACCTGGGAGCAAATTTTAACTATCGTTTCTGTATGTTAGTTTGAAAACTTCTTGTCCAATTCAAATCAAACATAGTATGATTGTTCCATGTGACAAGACGTTACTTGGGATTGATTTTCGTGTGTGTCAAACTACATGTGGCGCCACCTGGTGGCAAAGTCCAATTTCGTTTCTGTTTGTAAATTTGAAAACTTCTTGTTGAAATCGAATCAAACTTTACATTATTGCTCCATATGACAATACGTCGCTTGGGATTGGTGTATATTGGACTAAAGGTGGTGCCACCTGGTGGCAAACTCTAAATTTCGTTTCTGTATGTTTCGTCCGTCAACTTTTTGGTTTCCGGACATTAACTTGAAAACTGATGATTGAATTCAAATCAAATTTAGTATGTGTGTTCCATGTGCTAAGGCGTTTCTTGGGATTGATTTTGGGGTACGTGGGACAAATTTCGTTTCCGTATGTTAATTTCAAAACTTCTTGTTGCAATCGAATCAAACTTTACATGATTGTTCCATGTGACAAGAAGTTGCTTGGGATTAGTTTTGATGTTTGTTGGACTATACGTGGTGTCACGTATTTCTGTTTGTTTAATTACAAACTTATGGCGGAATCCGAATCAAACTTTAAATGATTGTTCCCTGTGTGTATGTCGGACTAAAGGTTTCGCCACCTGATGGCAAACTTTAAATTTGATTTCTGTTTGTTAATTTGAAAACTTCTTTTGAAATCGAATCAAACTTTATAGGATTGTTCCGTGTGACAAGACGTCGCTTGGGAGGGATAAGTTTTGGCATATGTCGTTCAACTTTTTGATTCCGGACATTTACTTGAAACCTTCTTTTGGAATTCAAATCAAACTTTGTATGAGTGTTCCATTTGACAAGACAGAGTTCAGATATTCC
>JAVFBX010091595.1:0-16387 GCA_034783855.1 Mopalia kennerleyi | reverse complement strand
AGGCATTATTTCACTTTGAGCCGTTTGATATACTAGTATTCAGTTCCCAGCACACGAAGTTCACAAGAAAAAAGAAATACAAAAATACAAAATGAAAAGCTTATGGTAGAATTTTTTGTGTATGGAAATCCTGAGGCCCAGGGCCAGCTGTTCGAAAGGTTATCAGTCGCTAACATCAGATTAAATCGCGAATACCGGATTAGAGATAGACCTTCAGCATAGCCAGACGTCTTCTTATAGCGGATTAAATTTAATAGCACTCCAAAACACCAATCACAGACATATAATTTTATTCTAATTCTCAAGTTTATAAAGCGTCGGTCCATCTAGTGAAACTTAACGTGGATGAGTCTATCGTATAACCATCAGGGAATTTCTGGAGTTTTCTCATTTTAAAATTGACAGCTTGTTTATCTTCGTGCATAACATGATGTCGTATAGTCCAAGAAGCCTCTAGATCGGTTTAAAGATCGCCTAATCGTATATGTTATAAGTTTATGTTTTCTGAAAGTAATTAATACTTTGGGCTCTAGGTTTCAAAGCTATTTACATAGTTGATTGCGTTCGTATACTGATACGGATGCTAACATTGTAATCCTATAACTTTATTGCCAGAAATAATGAATGGGGTAATTACATGGCGGAAATATAAAACCTCAATTATAATCAGTGGGTACAGGCATACCATTAAGCAAACCCAAACTGCAAATTGTTATCGTATACTACATGCAACCGCTGAACAGGACGGACGTAATAGACAATACTAAATCACGTTTTTCAGACTTTTAGTACATTGGATTCAGAGGACAGGTCATACTGTCATAATTTGCTAAGTTAGCTCAACAATGGGACTTACTACATCAAGAAGAAGACAAAAATGGTCCAAAATATTGGATTTACGATATCAAAGAAACCGCTTTTAAATTGTGGTTTGCTTTCCCAATTACAAAACATAATGTACGTTCAATGATTCACGGATGCATTTTCAGAGGGGATTGGTGAAGGCTGAAATATTACTATGAAAGAAGAGGGTTTGTGGAGCCCAATATGTCGGATTCGTATCTTAAAAGTTGAAAACATAAGAACTTTTTTGTCGTTATTATCTAACATCGGCTAAATAGATAAATGTAAATAAGAAAAGTATAAACATATCGGTGAAATAAAGAGATGGTTACAAGTGAATACACATTTGGCTTAAGTGATAAGGGTCAGGGTTTTTTTGCCACAACCACTGGTGAACGAAAATAAAGCACTTCCATTGTAACCTGTTAGGCCTACATCATTCTGAACTGTTTGCAGCTGGGTTATTACGTCTATAGAAACAACAGTGAACTTTTGGCGCTTTTCTTACGTCAGCATATCATGTGTTAATGATAATATCACCATGCAAACTTGTCACTTTACCTGTAATCAAATAACGTCATACAGGTAAGTGATTACAGATGTGAGAACAGTTTACCTATACGGTGACCTACCTTCATTTTCTTCTGGGTAGGCTTCGCCGTATTCCAACGTCCTTGTCTCCATACGAAATCTTGACCACTATAAATAAAAACAAAAATTTGGAAATGTTTGTCTTGTTTTGCTTTACGCATGCATAACAGGTATAAATTACTTTCTGATAAATATACAATGGTTTTCGACTCTTACATAAGTACGAGAATCGAATAGTTGGCTGTGGACAGAGAATAGAAAAAGAAACCAAAAAATTATGGAAAAAATAAATCAAGATAAACAAAAGTGACCAAAGAAAAAAAACGTGAATATTACCAAGTTCCTATTAACCCAATATGTCTGTAATCTTTATGCCTATATGTGGTGTTAACAAATTATTTTGTATAGATAGCACACAATTTAACTCGCACAAACTTCAATTTACTGATTATTTAGTAATGAAATTACTGTATTGGAATATTTCTTTATATTTTATAAGCGATATTGGCTGTATCTGCACACATACATCTTTCCTCTAGAAGACAAGGTCTAGAAGAATGACTGTTTACAAAAACATGTAAACAAAACAAACAATAGCAATGATTTATCGTTCAACCCTGCATATATCGGACCTGTAAATATTATATTAATTGATTAGTTCATTAAACCAATCAGCGTTCTAGTTCAACATCGTGTTGGGTTTTTTTTTTCGCCAGGTAATATCCGGTTCATTATGTCGCGCACGTGCCTTGTCCGGGGGCAATATTTGTTGATTGGTTGACTGTGGGAACGTGACCCGGACTCGAGGTTACGTCACACATGGCGTCAGAGGGTCGGATTACCGAGGGACGATTGTTAAGTCGTCAGATTAAAGCGGACAGATCCCCAAATACACAAACACCCTTGAAATGGCCCTCTGTCCAACAAGCTTCACTCCAGACAACAAATTTATTCAGAAGTCCACTGTTGTCCAACTTTAAATTCCTCTCGGAATATCTTTCAGACAAAAAGGCAGGAAGCTAAGACGGCTTCCATTTCAACAAACGTGTTTGTATAACGTAACCTGAAGACAATGTAAGCGGTCAGCGTGGCCTGTATCGTCAACGTGTTACATAAACTCGCGGTAACTTGTCAAACGGACGCAGTTCTCTTTTAGCGCGGACATAGGTCGAGGAAAGGTCAAAATTCAGTGGAGTTCAAAGAAACTTAGCTAAGCTTAATTGGCAAAGAATCGCTAATGATTTAATGCTCAAATAAGTTTCAAAAATAATTATAAATCTACTTTTGGTTCATTTATTTTAACAAAAGTATCTTTATATAAGTACGAAAGACGAAAAAAAAATCTGAACTGGAACTTCGGAACTGTTGAAACAGTGATTTCAGATTTATATAAAAGAAATATGTACTTTAAAAAAGTAACTTCTGTTCTGCATATAATAGTGTAAATTTAGTGTTTTTTCTGTCCATGAAAAAGGTACATCTTAGAGAGATCTGTTACATACGCTTAATATACGGAACAAAAACTTCAATTGTATGTAGAATAGGCGTAACGGTGTGGTTCAAAAGCTAACCAATAGAAAATGTTAAAGTACTTTTTTCTCATTTCAGTGGGAGTTTTTAAACACAGTGTGTCGATCTAGAGCAGTAAGCAAGCCGAATTACTCAACAAATCCCTATATATACGCGAGGAGGATATGTATGTCATTTTTAAATAAACACAGCTATATTTTTGATTCGCATTAACCGGGCGGATGTCCTAAAGTGTATTAGCCAAGGAGTGGGTAAAATAAGCGATAACGTAATAACACGTGCCTGAGAGGTGGGAATATTTGATGGTTTTGACCAATAAAACATCTGAAAAATTAGCCAGCGTGAGTGTTATTACCAAAGGACAACTTTATGATGATGAAATTTATGGCAATTATTTTTGAAGACTACAAGAGTGAACCTGTATATTATTTCGCGTGAAGATATTGTACATGTGTATTAATTAAGCCATCTGCTCCCGGTGATATTAGGTACAACAACCGGGTATCTCGTCATATATATCCGTTTTACAATAGTCACGAAATATAATTCAGAGAATAAAATAATGGTTGTTTTACTGGCAAAGGTATTCTTCTGCCAGAAGCCGTTCATAGGATTGTTTGTTTGATTGGGGTTTAACGTCGTACTCCCGTTCATATGAAGAGGCATCGGAGAGGAAAGCACTGTACTCTTCACGACTGAGCCTCTTTGTTGAGCGAGCGAGCGAGCGAGCGAGCAAGCAATCAATCAAGCAAGCAAGCAATCTATCGAAAGGTTATAGATTGAAAAATTTTAACAATCGGGGCGAGTTTTACAGGGTGTAATAATTGTTAAAATTGTAAAAATTTAAAAAAAAAATGACAACGGGATTAATGGTCTAGCCGTATCATATTACAAAGTCTTGTCCTGTTTCATATTAGTTTGCTTTGTTTGCCAGTTGATAATGTGATAAAATGTCCCCTTTGTTATTATGGGGACATTCGTTCTCTTTATAGAGGTCATAGTGTAGCTGAGTGCTGTGGGACATGGGTATAGAACAGAATTTGGTATTTTCAAGTAGAATCCTGATTTCTAATCGCCAGTCATCTTGCTTTTGTTGGGAGGCTGTCGCCATTCACAAAATGCATGTTCAGGATGCGCCCGTTCAAGTTTGATTGGTACAATTCTTCGCCTATGAGCACGTTTTGAGTCCAACTGTTGTTATGGTCTCAACGACTCGAGAGTTTAGTCTTAGAGTCTCAACTCTAGGACAAATGTTGTTTCAAATTAAAGTTTCACTAATAATATTGTTGATAACATCGAACAGAGAGAAGAAGGAATATATTTCTAGATACACGCTCATGTTTTAACAACACAAAGCTATGGAATTCGGTTCATTGAAGTGGTTAGCAATGCGAACGTACAATTAAGGGAATTAAGGCATTTAACACAGTCTAAGACAACAGAGGGGACAGGTATGTGAGAGCTTTGACTGAGACTCGGCTATTAAATGACCTCGCCATGCCATTCCAACACGTTATACACTTAAAATGGCCTTTGCTGTGACCACAATACCCTGGGCCGGTCAAATGTGATATTTCCGGAGCCTTTGTTCTTATTACAGTCTGAACACAGCGACAATTCAGAAAACCCTTCTCAGTCATGAATTACATGTTTCTATGGAGATAGACTTCAAGTACATTAACTAACGTGTACATACAAGCCCACGCTGTAGAAATTCTACAACCGTCTGGATATTCAAGCGACTATTGTTTATCTTAAGCCAAATGTATACACATTTAGGGAGATTTTACCAAATGTTCTTGTCTACACACTCCTACACGAATTCAGTTATAAGTTCACATCAGTGCAAAGATGGCTCTACTTCCTGTTTCAATATATAATATCAGTGTAACGAAACGAAATGGCGACCTCAGATTAGACTTGAAGTTCAAATCATTGGTGCCAGGCTTTCAAAGACCGCTAAAGAGTTATTAACAAACTAAGAAAGGGTGTTTAGTTCAATAGGGGGACGTTCTATAAATAAGCACCATTTGTGTTAATTGAGCAATAACCATGTTTCCTTGACCAGCCTGATACGTGTACGTAAAGTTCACCAGTGAAAATAGATACAGATTGTGTACCTAGTGGATTGAATTTAATGGTGGGGACATAAAAAACGTGCTAATTCTATACGTAATTTCTGCAGATGTTTCATACAGTCAATGCCTTTTGAGCTACAAACTTTATTATTTCTCCCAACATTTTGAAATTTAAAAAAAAAAAATGAAAATCTTCTTGCTTCGTTCAAACTTTGAAATGTGTAAATATTGAATGTTTAAGTAAACAATCTAATATTTCATTTTAACATGGACAGCTTAAGCTATTTTTAGTAACTCATGATTTGCCTTTCTTTGAGCTATTGTGCTTGTATTCTACATTGAGTAAATTCATATGATAGAAGGAATGGTTGGCGTGAGCTTCCCTTTTCTCTGATCATTAGATAACTAAAGGAGTAATGGAGTCTAACATAGATGTGATTAGACAAATCATCGATACTCTAGTCTACAGTCTGGTATGTTGAAAAAATTAAGTGAGTTCCTAATTTATGTACTGTTTTTCTTTACATCCTTTTGAGACCATCAGTTTGTCCCAGATAGATCAACTGCCACCAAGTTTCCAACCGATCCAAGACAGTGTCTCGTTGATATAAGTTTAATGGCATGAATGTACAGACTATATACAATGAAGCAAATAAAGAAACAAATAATCTATATGTCTGATTGACAACGATGTAAAGACTGGGTTTGTCTAGAAATTAGAAGAATAGCTTTATCACTTTTAACACTTCCTTTGCTTATATTTATAAACGGAACGCTTTCGTTCCTTCATCCCTTTGGGTTTATCCTATAGATCATCGGACATTTGTACTGATCATTTGCGTTGACCGGCGGCCAGTTGACATTGACACACTAAAACAAATCCAGACAAATCCCTTGCAAATGTTTTGAGCGCTATCAAGCTTAATGTCTGATACTGGAACTGATGGCAACGCGGTTCTCTACCGCCAGAGCTACACTCAGGTCTTCATCTTTTTAATTTGTTTTCAAATATTGTCTCAATTCTTCGGCCGGCTGGTCGGCAAGGTGTGCCCAAAGCAGAGTGGTCAAGATGTGAATAAGGAAGTGGTCAGTGTAACCAGTGGGTCAATAAGACATGATCAGGTGTCAAATATACTGATCAAATGACCGCTCCCATCCTAAATAACATCCAACATCTATCCTCTGGACAAAAAAGCTGTCACAATAAAGCAGAGCCACAACTCCGAAAATAGATAGGGATTTCACGATTTACTCAATCTTACGGTTTACAGATCTACACATCAGTCGTAATAAGACAAGAAATTTCTATGGATACATCAAATAGGGATTTCGTGATTTGCTCAATCTTACGGTTTACAGATCTACATATCAGTCGTAAAAAGACAAGAAATGTCTATGAATACATTAATAGGGATTTCATGATTTACTCAATCTTACGGTTTACAGATCTACACATCAGTCGTAATAAGACAAGAAATGTCTATGAATATAGCTATAACACTAGAGAAATACAATTTTGCTAGACAATATATTCTTATGTATACAGTGAAGAACAATGAAAAAATATTTGAAAATACATAGAACACAACCAACACATTACAAGATAATTATGTCTCCGCTCTGTTATATCTGCTCGGATAATTAAAACAGGATGGTAAGCAATGCAACAGTCATTCCTGATCAATTGACCAAATCGATGAGTCAATTATGAATTAATTATCTTTTTCAGAGTTGTTACTCGAAGTTTTCTAATGCAAAAAGTCCTGGTGAATGGTAGACATAATAATTTGAATAGCTCGGTTATGTTCGTCTTATATGTTGATAACATTGCTCAAAAGACGATTCCTTGGACCATGAGGTCCACGAATGCAAAGACGCTTATCGCATTGATCTGGTAGAAAAGGTTACATGAAGCTAGTCTGCAATTAAAGCAGACGAATTAAACAGCCTTTATTTAGACCTAAGCTGTTAAAACGAAAACTTTACATTTAGGTTAAATCTGTAACAAAAATCTGTTTAGCTTAATAATACTGTTTTGCACCTAGCAATTGCATGATTTTGCAAATAAGTGTTCTTGAAAAGACTGAGGAGATGATCACTCATGGATGCCTTTTTTAGTGAAGTTTGAACAGTGATATGTTCAAACAGCAAATTATGCAAGAGGCTATACATTTTCAACATGGTGCCCTTAACGACACAAAATAAAATATATCTATAATTTATTCTTTTCGAACATATTTATATACACTTAATAACTGATTTCAAACACAGTTCATAACATATGCAATTTCTAACGTACAACATATGCATAGAGTTTATTGAAATAAATCAGTTTTATCAGTTTAATTTCACGTATAAACTGCGCTGTTATGGGACTATTTTTTCTTTATGACATGTGCCCTGCGTCTGTGAAGTATGAGTAATAATACATGACCTTTCAAAATGAGGTAAAGAGACTTATAGTTAAATCTTCGAGTACACGAACTTTTGACAAAAAAGTGGCTAAAGAAACGTGACATGGGCATAGGGCGAGAAATAACCAAGTAAAAACAACGGCAAGGGCTTACAGGCTGACATAACACACGGTCAGTAGTCTCAAAACTGCTTATATAAAGAAACACATCCTTCACTAGGGAAGAAGAAAAGAGAAACTGTTTCGTTTTCCGAGGAATCATTCTGAAACATATTGATAAAGCTACATGTCGGCCTTTATCTTGCCAATAACTTATATGAATAAGTATTGCTTTCACTAAAGAATTACACCACTCACTCATAACAGTTCATGGTCTAGAGTTCATCGGTAACATGAAACAGTACATCGGTGTCAAAATAGATTGATATTGTCTTGCTTGTGTGAATAATCTATGGAAACGCGTCAAAACAAATATAAATAAAAATACAACGTTGCACAAAAAACAAGTTTACGTCATATTGAAATCATTTGTCTAATCCCACAAAAGTACAACTCTTATAATAATGAGAATTGTGGTATATTCATATAAATCAAACACAATGAAATGATATGGCCAGTGACGATAAAAAATACTGTGCTTACATTCAATAAGTTTGCTCGATATCCAATCCAGTGTAAAAACTATGTAAGTATAAATGCATAAAACTCTATATTATCACTCAGTTTGAGAGGTTTTGCAGTAGCAATGATTGAACACATTGAAATGTTTTCCATACTTGCATTTTCACTTTAATTAACTATCCGAGCGAAAATTCTAACTGTGTTACACTGGAGAGTACAAGAAAATTCGCACAATCAAATTATCTTCAACTGTTCTGGAAACTGAACTGATCAAGCAAAACCATATTTACAATGTCCGTAATAAAAACTAAAACTGTGAGTGATAAAAGCGTATCGAATTCGGGTTTATTTAATCTGCTGTGCATATGCGTTTCATCTACACTCTTAAAAAATATATGGCTCTAATGGAACCGTTTAAGGTAATTTAATCATGGCTCTGGCGGAACCCTTTATGGTTCTGTATGGAACCCTCACAACAACAATTCGATGTGTTTCTCCCTAGCATATTATATCAAAGAACTACTTTGTACGTTTAGAACCAACCTGGTTCTATTTAGAACCATCTTGCATGGCTCTATTAAGAACTAACCTGGTTCTATTTAGAACCAGCCTGGTTCTATTTAGAACCATCCTGCATGGTTCTATTTAGAACTAACCTGGTTCTATTTAGAACCATCCTGGTTCTATTTAAAACCGTCCTCTTTTATGTCAATGCCCTCAAAGAACCATTTTTTCGAAGAGTGTATTGGCAATAGGGCTAAAGGGAAGAGAAAAGATGGATTGTTTCGTTCCTCTTGTTGAAAGACCATTAGACAGTTCATTTCGACGGTGTATACATTACTTCTGCAGAGCCCAATTTAAGGGACCGCGAAATCCATCTTTGATAATTAGATATTGGACGTGATGGTGGCGGTACTATATCGTTACTTTGGGATAACACTTTCTTAGTGTGTCTAATTTGCAGGTTACCATCCAGTGATGGTGGCAATGATTCAGAAATTTTAATCTTAAAAACACGGACATCGATCGAAGCCATTGTTAAACCTCTACAGTAACAATACTGTGTGAAAATCATTTGAGTGCACCAATAATGATATCTGATATACAACAAGGAAGTATGTGCATGCACAAAAATATATTTAAAAAAGAAGAAAAAAAAGACAGAATTGCAAGAAAACTTTTCAGATAAAATCTGAAGAAGAATCAAACTCACCGGAATTGGAAACGCCCGGGCATCTGTAGTCCGCAATGTACACAAAAGCACAACACAAGTGAAAAGTAACGGTCCCATGCCGCTGTCCAAAGATATATGCAATTAATAGTTCGTCAGGCAACTGTTGAAAAAAGAAACCATGTGTATTCGATGAATTTGTTTTTCGCGCAAATCTATGTCCTACATCAATAATCCTTATGTGTTGTTGGCTATGCAGTATTACTTTCTGATCGGTCGCAATATTCAACACACGAGACTCTTAGTTTTGTATGGGTGACCATAAAGACCGCCTTGCAGTGAACGTGTCTAAGTTTGAAGTGTGGCGAACGAAAGGCCCGGGCAGTCCATATCACATATCTTTGTTTGCTATTTGTCCCAACCTGGCTTCCGTATAATCTCCATCGGTTGACCCCAGCAGTGTCTCGCATGCCTTGTCATGCATTATCTTAATCGGAGCAATTAAACTGTACCTCATAAACTATGCCTGTTAATCAGAATCGTTGTTTGATCAGAGAGGGGCTGTATGGAGTCCTTCATCTCATCTTAATGTGTTAGTTTGATCTACTTAACATTCCTACATATACCCCAGTGTTGATTTTATAAATACTCTACATCCCTTTAAAATTAGATTGTTACACACCCTAAACTGCGTTTTTAATATTTCATACTTTAGAGATTTTATGACATTGCATCAATGTAACAGTTTTATTTAGGTTTTTTATTTTTATTATAGCTCCGCTGAGTGGAGTGAGCCTCCAGTGTTGTGGTGTCTTTCTTTGTGCCTCTTTTGATTGTCCTGTCTGGTCAGTTCGAGGGTGGTTTCTATCACCCATTAAACTAACAGTCCGTCATATCTGGGACTAATCTATAAGATATATGTTATATGTTAGTCCCAGGTCATATGAGTGAAATGACCGTAAGCACGGCGTAAAACCCAGGTCAAACAATATAGCGCTACTACCTCAGTCGTTATGGACAGTGTCATAGTGACGGAAATCTCCACAGGAGTTCACACGCGCTGCTTGTACACGTGTAAATCATTTAGGTACGGTACCGGACATAATGGTACACCCCTAAACAATCTGGAAGACGTAAAGCTGTAAATATGCTAAGGATGAAGCATGGATGGAAGCAGTCAAAGTAGTAGCGATATATTTCAATACTAGGAGAGGCTCAGTGATTATTAGACTGTCTGCTTACTAATCCTACTTCAATGTACCGTCCACGGGTTCGAGTCCGCGTGCGACTATCAGGGAGTCACACAATGTAGCTCCGGTGATCGCAGGGGTGGTTTTTATGAGGTTTTGTCCCGGTTTTCCACCGTATTTAGGCAGAGAACAGTGTGAAATGAACCATCCGTTCCCATAGAAGTGAAATGCCCGGGAGTACGACCTTAAATCCCAATCAAACAAACAAAGGGAATGCCAGTATCACTGTATAGTGGACGCCAGGTTTCATGACATAAAGCACACAATACGGGTATACTGGAATAAGAAATTTGAGAACTACAGTTTATCAAATGATGAAGGTAGAATCGTGTGTTAATTTAATTCAAAGTTGATAATTATAACCGTTTAAAAAGATAGGCTGTTTCTGCAAAACAATTTACATCTATGAAAGCGATACAATATGTAGATCAACTTAAACACAATTAAATGTTTCTAACCAAATTAAACTCCAAAGTCTATATATCTGTTAATTGTCCGGAAATGATTAATATGTTATACACACTGATTGTGTAATCTTTGATCGCTTCCTTTTTAAACAAAACATAAAACGTTACAATGACTAGATTAGTTCAATATTTTATCAGATCTTATATCGATATATAAAACAGAACATATAATATTACAGACTTACCTTTTGATCCTACAAACTAGTTGCCAGTTTATAATAGTCCGACAATGAGTGTCTGTTATTAATAAAACGCACACATCTGCTTACACTGGCGTGCTTGATTGAGTACAGTATATATTATATTATTACTTTTATATAATATGCTGTTCTATTAAATAGGTGGGTCTCAACACACGTGACTTTTATGGGATAATACAGCGTGAGTTATCTATTGTAAATTAGACGGATATATGTAATTCGACATTCTCTGTGTGTTTATATAGCAATCAACGTTCTATTGTAGATAGGCATGCTTTAACATGGCTCACCTATTGTCGATCTGAGGGTAGTTAATGTCCTATCCACAGACGGTCCGCTTTTCCTGATTTGGGCGGAGCACGTCAGGTAGTGCGTACTCAAACAGGTGTGAGGATTCAGGCTTTCGTTCAGGTCCGCGCTATAAACTTACTTCACTCCCAAGATCGATCAAGAGATTAGGTAGTCTTACTCAGCACTCGTGACAGATCGATACATTCTGATTGGATTCGATAAAAGACTTAGGAATCGTCACTATCTCAGGAAATACCTCTATCAACTGTCTAATATTACACAGGCCCATACATTAAATAAAAGAAAACAGATTACTCAGACAAGTCACGATAAAGATCTCTTTTACCCCCTCTGTGTAATAACAGGGTATATGTTCAATGAAAAGTTTGTTTGGTATTCACAGCACGGAACCAGTGAGTTAACCTACGCCACTTGTCTGATGAGTTGATAATTCTCCGCGACTGTTTTCGCGACCGCGCTATGTTTCACTCTACAAAAGGCGGATACGCGGTGAAGAATTCTACCCGGCAATTCACAACACAGGGTTGTTCTAATCACTTGCCAAAGAAATGAGGGATATATAAACAACACTGTCTTATAAGAGCCACAATTTGTTTGATATTCACAACTGCTTGGCAAATGGGGGGCCTCGTCGAGGAGGAGTGGGGGGTAAAAGCAGCCTGCCAGTGAATGCGCTGTGTATATTTATTCAATTCTACGCGGTAATCTCTATAAATCTCCCCAAAGCTCACTTCCTTAAACAATTCAATCAGCGGTCCCCAGAGGCGTACATATTTAGGATCGACTTGTAAAATCTGTCATATATTGGTAACAAGACACCAAGTCGAAGCCTCAGACACCAAACAATTGACAGTAAAACAGAACTAGACAGAAGGCAACAATACAGTTTAGACAGTCAAATGAGCCGAATAATAAAAAGACAAATATGGAATTATTTAATCGAACAAGTCTAATTTGGCCTAAAATAATAAACGTTGTCAAAATACCTAGTAAGACGAAGTCTCAGACAACAAATAACTTAAAGTAGCACAGAAGTGGACAGAAGACCATAAAACATTTAAGGCAGTCAAATGAGCCTAATTCTAAAACAACAAACAGGAAATGTATTTATCCATTTAGTCCAATCGTGGAATAAAATAATAAACGTTGTCAAAATACCCAGTACTAAAATTGGTTTAAACATTGGTTTCTGTTACAGGAAAGAGATTTGCGACTAGGCAGTGCCTATTTGAACTCATCTCCCAAAGTATAAGAATTGTTAACAACTGCTCTCATACTACTTCAATAACTAATAAGAAAAAAATAATAAATAAATTAAATAAACACGCAAATACGGACTTATCCCTTCCAGGTACAATAGGAAACATTGTTAATATGTACAAAGTAGTATAAGAGAAAAAAATGCTTCCGAGAACAGACAAAGGATGGATTGAGAATTATAGTTTAATTACGTGGCTAATAGATGATGACTAAAAGCAATAAAGACTGGAATATGATATATTAAATTACACGCACCCATTTGCTCACCAGTCGTAAAATAACACTCCTTCGTGGACGGTAGTGTTACTCTTGCACAACCTTTATTGGGATGGTTGTTGGAAAAAGCATAATTAATTACTGGGGCAATATTAGTTATTGAATAATACTGGGACTGGAACAGGAGTAAATACTTGAACAAATGTAGTTTTTGGGGATTAATTATGTAGTTTTAGGACAAGGGTATTTCTATGAGTAGGGTAGTTATATGACAAGGGGGTGCTAGGAGTAAGGAAGTTCTAGGATAAAGGTGGTTCTATAGGACAAGGGTAGATCTAGGACAAAGGTAGCTCTAGGACAAGGGTATTTCTCGGATGAGGGCGGTTATGGGACAAGGGTAGTTCTATGACAAGGGTGGTTATATGACATGTATACTTACATGACAAGGGTAGCTCTAGGGAAAGGGTAGTTCTATGATAAGGGTGGATCTAGGACAAGGGTGGGTCTTGGATAAGGAAAATTCTAGGAGAACGGTGATTCTAGGACAAGGGTAGTTCTGGGACAAGGATGGTTCTAGGACAAGAGAAGTTCTAAGATAAGAGTAGTTCTAGGACATGGGTAATTCTAGGACAAAGGTAGCTCTAGAACAATGTTTGTTTTAAGAGGGTTGGTCTAGGACAAGGGTATGTTTAGGAGAATGGTTGTTCTAGAACAAGTGTAGATTAAGAACGTGGATAGTTCTTGGATAAGGATAGCTCTACGACAAAGGTGATTCTAGGACAAGGGTAGTTTTAGGAGTAGGGTAGTTCTAGGACAAGACTAGTCATAGTGCCAGAGTAGTTCTAAGATAAGGGTTGTTCTCGAATATGGGTATTTCTAGGACAATGAAAGTTCTAGGGCAAGGGTAGCTCTAGGGCAAGGGTAGCTCTAGGACAAGGGTAGTTCCAAGAGGGTTGTTCTAGGACTAAGGTAGGTTTAAAAGAAGGGTTGTTCTAGGACAAGGTTAGGTCTAGGACAAGTGTAGTTCTAGGAGAAGCGTACTTCTAGGATAAGGTTAGGACAGAGATAGTTATAGGGAATGCATGGGTATAGTTACCGGAACAGGCAAAGCTACTGACAGATGGACAACGCTACTCCTACTTCGATAGTTGGGTCAGTCTTATTTACAGACACGGTTTTTTTTTGACTAGCTAGTTATTGGAATGAATTTCAATAATCTCATTTTTTTATTGTTTCGGGATTGAACAGGAAACAATTCTTAATACAGCGAAATCTCATTCGGTATCTAAAATAAGCAAGAAGATCCAAGAATATTTACGCGCGTAATGTCTTTTACCTGATGTGTGAAAAGGATCTGATGATCCTCGTGAAGATGTGTAATGATTTGTTTGCAGAACCAAAAGGACTCGATGTTCTTCAAGAAGAACTCAAACTGTGTAAGGCCGTATTTGCAAAGCTACAAAAAAGTCCGTCGTCTTCTTGAATTCTGAGTGAACATTTAAATCTATATATTTTTATTTACAATCTAATAAGGTCTCCATCAGGAACGTTCAATCTGCGTATTGCGTTGTTTGCGATCTAATAAGGTCTTCGCCAGGAACGTCCAATCTGCGTAATGCCTTATTTACAATCTTATAAGGTCCCCATCAGGAACGTTCAATCTGCGTAATGCCTTATTTACAATCTAAGTAGGTCTTCACCAAGAACGTCCAATCTGCGTAATGCCTTATTTACAATCTAATAAGGTCTTCACCAGGAACGTTCAATCTGCGTAATGCCTTATTTACAATCTAATAAGGTCTTCACTCGGAACGTTCAATCTGCGTAATGCCTTGTTTGCGGTCTAATAAGGTCTTCACCAGGAACGTTCAATCTGCGTAATGCCTTGTTTGCGAAGAATGAAAAATGAAGAATGTTTATTACCTGACTGATTGAATAAGGTTTTGTTGAAACCCTTGGGCTCAAAATGAACCAAATTTTTTTTATTGCTTGGATTAAAAGTTAGGTATTCAAACTATATGTTGGTGAAAAAATAATTCAAAATTCTAATTACAAACAGTTAAATTGGAGCCTATAATTAAGTTTTCCCATGATTAATATTCAACTGGCAAAACTTTAATGACTATTTCTGGCACTTCAATTTTAAGCAGACTCTACATTATCCAAGGCGTATTTCTAGAAAATTATTCTTGTTAAAAACGTCAAATTTGTACCATTATAAACAAACACAATGCGATGTAGTAAACAGTGTCTCATTTTTTTATAAGTTCGTCCTAGATTTAAAAAAAAAAATGTTTTCTGAAAGTTGTATTTGACATTTTTTCAAGACTTTCCAAGGTGGGATAGACAAATAAATCCCCTGGGATCGTTCTAATCAAAATGAAAAAAAAATGTGACACCGTTTACTAGTTCAAGGACTATTATTCTCGGTCAACTAATTCATTGCGCCTTATCGTTATTGCATAACGAGAAATAAACCATGAAAAATTTTCTATTGAAATTTACTCATTTTAAAATATTTTTAGAAATAATAATTGGATTTTCACCACATCCACAAATATGTTATCCTGAGTATTTAAACTTTCCAAAAATATATACATATATATAGTAAAGATTTATATTCTTCTACATAAGAGACTAAATACAACAGGTGTTCTGAAATCAGCCAAGGGGGTCCAGCAAGACCTTAAAACCAATGCCCAGCGATCAGAACATTTCAACCGGTATAATGACATTTTAATTCAATGAATTCGACATAATGGTTAAACTAATACAACTGCTTGTCATATAAAGAATATTGATTCTATGGGGACTCCATAGAACCATTGTCAGTTAGATGAACACTGATAAAAATATTAAAACATTGACAAAAGACGTATTTAAATTTCAGATAATCTGCCATTATATAAAAGCTTAGTGAAAAGGATAGAGTGCGATCTGGCCTGTGAATAAATGGTTGTCGTCTAACCGTTTGAAACAATACATTTCAACCGGTATTTGTAGTATTTATTTATTTTATTTTTATTTCTATTTTTTTCGTCTTTTCTTGCTTTGTCATCATGAAAGCTTCAAATCAATTCAAAATGTATCTTTTATGTAGTCCAAGCTTATCTTACACGCATTACTTATTGCATACTATGATATGTAAAGTAATAGTTTTTATCTTGTATTTTCTCCCTTGTTTTTTTAAATTGTATACAAACACTTTAATAACGAGTGTAAAACAAAAAAATACTGCCGGGAAATGCCTCTTCCAGTTTCTACCCAAATTGATGATCAAGATATGTAATTATGCATTTGATAATGGATAACGGAATCATGTCATACAGAATATCAATTGGGGTCTTTTATGCCAGGAGCCACAGGGTTGGTTTGACAAGATACAATCATTCAAAACATTTCAGACCGTCTGACATTAGCTTTTTGGAATGCCTT
>JAVFBX010091484.1:0-16389 GCA_034783855.1 Mopalia kennerleyi | reverse complement strand
GGCACACAATATACACAAGACACGCCACCAATGGCTGGAATAATAAAGCGGAATCCCGCGGTTATTGGTGTTTTTTTGGAGGGAAAGGGTTATATTTTGATGAAAATATGTTAATGATATATGTTGATAAATTAGGAAGAAGAAGGCCTTCACGGGTGAGCTTCATTATTCAATTTAGACAAATGTTTGTATAACTCTTCTTCGCTGTATCCGCTTTTTCGGTAGCAATGCCTCTGAGCCTTTGATGGTTGTTTTTATAAAACTATACAAACCAAATACAAATGGCACTATGCATTTAGAATTTGTATTAAAACATAAATTACATTGCTATACAATAAAAACAGCAGTGTATTTAACTGGTGCTAATATAGAACCGGTCAGCATTGCTGATATAATGAAAAGGGATGGTTAGTACAATGTGTGGATCAAGCGGCTTGCATTGAAGTGGATATCGATTTAAAAAAGGTAAAACACAACACATTATGTATTTAAGATGTACACTGAAATTGTAAATACCAATAACTGCCATCCTTGGACCAGCTGATGCAAGTGATACACAGACACGAATAGAGTTGAATGATTAGGAAATATTGTACAACATAAAGGCTTGTCTGAGTTGCGTGACAGCCATGCGCTAACATATCAACGCTTTATGGACGCTCCATTTCCGCTTTTGGTGGTGAAAACAAATCTGAACAAGATCACAGAGGAGATAACCGTGACTGGTTTTATCTATTCTTTTGAAAAATGTTATAGCAACTTTTAAGGTACCACTGTCACCATACACGATTTCAGGATGATACCTATTGCCGCGGCTATTGGAACCTAGAAGTTAATATAAACCTGTATACTTAGTGAAGCACACGGATTTGTCCACTCATCGGCAAAAAGCGCATATTTAACTTGTCAAAGAACTGGATAATGTACTATGTAAAACACAAGCGTAAAGTGAAGTCGTTGCAAAAGATTCCAACGTTGAGAATTATCAGGTCAGCCAAATGTGATTTTAAAGGCTATCAAATTATTATTAGTGTTGACAACATAACCTTTTGACAACATTACACACGTTGCTTAAAGGTTTATTTGTATGTTTGTTCGATTGGGGTTAACGTCTTACTGAAAGGGTATTTCACTTATATCACGGCGGACTGTCCACTTCAGTGTTCCTTGCCCAGTTACGGTGGGCAATCTTGAGGAACACGCGTATAAACTACCGGGGCCACATTGTGTGACTCGTGAATGTACCTGATGATCGACAGACTTTCACAAAGAAAAGAAAGGATTGGACAGATCGTTTGCTCGACCGCTGTGTTTGGTAAAGTATCTCATCGCTACGTGTGCGTAGTCAAATACTCCAGTGAAAACAATGTCGAAAGCGCTTGATGTCGGTCTTTGATATTGCCATATTGCTATGCAGCCATGCAGTTAATTCCGCAGCAGCAGGCGATTGTGATGACCTTTTATGTTGTCCTCATGCTCTCGGAGACAAGGGGCACCAGGGAGCCGATTAGTTTGTTCCGTATTTGTAGATTGTCATGGGAAGGTCAGGCCTTTGGTTTGTTTTTCGCCAGTGGCGTCGCAATTAGTTGCCTTGTCCCATTGAGTGACACGCGTCATATAAGTAAAATAAGTACGACATTAGGCTCCAATCAAACAAACAAATCAAGTATGATACTTGAAAAGTATCTCTGGAATGAGATAAACACGTAGTATCCAATAAATTGAGAAGTTGTTAATTATACCAAGTCTTTCCGTGATTTATTGACTTCCGACTTCTAAATGACACTCAACGAATCTATCTAATGACCAATTAATTGGGATCTGTCACTTCGGTGGAATGATGAATATTATCTGTTAAAGACCATCGATAAAAATTATCTATTTTGATAAAACGTCAGTTTGGCTTGACAAATGCTGATGCTTTCCGTCATGAACCAGTTGTTACTGGTGTGTTATGCTTGGATTATCTTGGTATCCGTTTCTGATCAAATTTGACCATATGTGTAATTCGGTGTCATTTTATGAACGCCAAATGTGAAACCTTATCAATTCGCCTTCGATTCACCATTAGGTGTAAAGTTTGAACTTTTTTAAGTCAGTTCTTATTAAAGAACAGTTAGTACATGAATTCAAGCTGTAACATTATACAAACCAAACATTACTTTGCCAGTGTACTTCGAGTGGCTCTATATGGTGTCAAAACCCCACACTTATAAGCGGTAAAACGATATTATGTTAAAAGGTTCGCACACAAATTTGAAGCTATAGCATACGACTGCGGCTAAACACAATATACCAGAAAATGTACGTCTTGTGTTTGAGATATCATGTTTGTGAAATGGTACTTTATTATATTCCAGTGTACTCCAACCGTCCAGGGTCCACTAGGCGATTTGAGTCTTAAGTGCATATTAATCGCCATGGCGACCAATACTTTTGATTTTGTGTCGTCAAGGTAATTAAGGTTGACTTAGTTTAAGATCGATTTGTAGAGCAATTACCAAAGTAATAGCTTTTTTGTGACATTTTATGTCATAAGAGAAGTTGTTCAACTAAGTTTCTATAATAACCATAAATCAGTTGAAAAACGATACTAGACTTGTAGTAGGGAGCTCCCTTTGCTATCAGAGCCAACGCACAATAGCAGGCCCTTGTAATAGTTTCGCCCCGCCTTGTAGTCCGTGTCCAATGACATGAAGGTCAATTGTGTTCAGGCTTAACTTACTGAACAGGCACCGTCGTGAGGTTAAACTTTCGTCATGCACGGCATACAACCACAACAAAAGAAACAAAAGATGGAGCCGAAAGAAGTGGGCGATAGTGAGGTTACGAAAGCGATTCTTATCATAGCAAACCTAATATCAAAAAAATAAGGATGCTAACGTATTTGTTCTACAAAATATCGATAACTGTAAAAACGCTATCTGAGCTATTGCGTGACTGTGTCGAATACAATCTCCCTAAAGATCCATAAACAATAGGAGCCATTTAGTATCAACACACCATTCACCTCCGCTAGTTAACGTCAGTCTTTTGTTGTATTAAATGTCAAAAACGCAAATATTGAATCCTTTCTATGTTGTTGACGACTTGTGCAGCACGCTCTTCTTATTATATGAGTGTATTTTTGGTACCTTTCTTCTCCATTCAAAAGGTTCCACATATATTAAAAGAATAATAGCTTGCACACACAGGGAAGGACCGGATATTTGGTGGTAGCTTTTCACCTAAACATATATTTTTCAATATATTGTCGATAAACTGTTTAAAGTGAAGCTATTATTACAAAAAAATTTTTGATAAGTCTTGTCATATTAATTTGGTATAGGCCGACTAGTTTTTCTGTTTTAACAAACTGTTTGATTCGACCTATCGATTTGTTTTGTTGCCTTCTGTCCAGCACATAAAACGACACCGGTCAATTGTTGGGAGATGTTCAGCTGCACACTGGGAAACAGATCCTGTTACCTCGTTCTGATAAACTCGACCAGAGTTATTGTCATGTCTGAACATCCCTGGGCCATTTCCTTTCTCTAAATATATAAACGTTACTGTATCGGTACTGAAAGAGTTGGACGATCTTCCGAAATGACTAATTGTTTGTAGACATTAGAGGGTAAGTCAATGCAAACGATTTTATGTTTTGATCACTTTTAAAGACCTAATATAACGGGTTGGAGGAAGTGTGCACTTTTATTCAAACGAATAAATATTTAGAGATCAACAGCGTTAACGAATCCGAGATATAATACTAGAAACACATGTTTTCTCATCACCTAGTGACATAATTTTGGGATGCCATATTATTCGTCTTGTTCTGTCAACTTCTCAAACAACTCTATAGTGTGTTCCATACACATCCACTGCAGTTACGTGTCCAAAATGAGAGTGATTTTCTCTGAAAGTCACCAGCTCTCCATGGTTTTGGCTTACGAGAAAGAACAACAGCTATATCGATAACGGAAAAACGATGCCATAATGCCATAAGTTAATATCATACAAGTAATTGATGGAATATACAAAAAGCCATGTCGGCTTAATTTTAAAATGTGTGAGAATTTATTTATTTATTTTTCTGTTTTTATTTGAGGTTTAACGTTCAACTTTACAGAAACAAGTCATTTAGCGCTTTGCAGTAAATTTCGTATATGTGTCGAGGTGATGACTTAACCGCAAATGCATACACGCTTAGTATAAAAGAGGATGATTCTATATGGAATCATTTCGGCAAGAACGGTTCTTCGATAAACAAATAAATTGATAAATACTTGCAACTGTTGCTGTGTGGGTTCCATACAAAGGGTTCCACCAGAGCCATGACCGAAGAACCTTAACGGGTTCCATGCGAGACATATTTTTAAGAGTATATAGTAAAACCTGTTCTTTAAACAGAGAACACGCTTTGCAGATAAAATGATGTCATATATAAAATTTTGAAGGGGCATATATATTTCTATACGGAAGTCAATTCAACTTGAATCACATGAATAATAATAAAGTATATATTACACACTGAAATGTGTCTTACGGTATAGAAATAATATTATAATGTACATCCATTCTGCCTCAAGACTGCTCACTAGCAGTTGTACGAGTTTTGACAGGAGTAATTTCATGTTATTCCGTGATTTGTAGTAAATGTCAGCAGGGTCTACTATGTTGTACATTGTACTCTGGTAGCGGGATGGGGGACTCTATCGAGTCTTACATTTTGACTATATACGCTCGTCCAATGGTGATACGGCTAATGGCAAGTTTGTCAACTTGTAGTTTCTCTAAAGATTATCTGTATTCCTGTGTATATTAAATGACAGTATACATTTGACAATAGATAACTTTGTTTACGTCTTTTTCAATTATGAAATGAAATTACATGGGTTTTACTTTAGAATTTCTAGAATACTTTAGATGTCGTTTTGGCAGTTTGGTACACCATTATATAGTTGTCCCTCGAAATGTATCGAAAACAGTTTATATGATCTGGTAATGTGATTAGAGAAATAATTATAGATAGATAACAGTAATTGAAAAAAACCAACGTGTGTATTTACAAAATTAGTTAAGTTTGTTTGTTTGTTTGTTTTTTTATTGTTTTATTGGTTTTGACTATCTGGCGTGTAATGCATAATATACAGAAATATATAATTTGGACAAATGTGTCATTTCTGCTACTAATCATTTGTCGTTTTGGGAATGAACCATATAGGCAAATGTGAAAACTAATCTAGGCATGGAGGGATCTGGCATGGTTAATCGGATCATTACTTCAAATGGTGAACTGTTTGTTTCGTTTTTAAATGTGAAAAGATAACTATGAATTCAAATTATGCTTACTGAATATTGGATAATTTTGTTGCTTTGGCTGGAGCGATGATTTGTGGAAACTGTCAGCTGAGCCCGAATGAAGATAGTATTTGCTCTGGTAAACGATCGATTGACGGGGCAATGGGATGCTATCCAGTACAAAATCGTCTAGACTTGGTGGCCCTTTCTTCGCGAAAACTCACAATTAAAATGACCCGTTGCTGAACAGGGATGATGGCACTAATTTTCGTCAGGCTTTACGCTTGTGATGATGTTAGACTTTAGACATTGCATTCTAAATGAAAGCAGCATTGGTGGGCATGGTCGCATTGATGGAAATTTTATGTTTTCTACAAATAGACTAAGACTGAGACAATCTTGTCCGCCGACGTCAAAGGCGGCATTCGTAAAATGCTGCGATGTTGTATATTACCATGTCCATCGCTCGATCAAGTTGACATGTTGCCAAGTTTCACAAGGCAGGATTTCGACTGGTCTAGACTCGGTTGCCCAAAAGAGGATTGGGTGCTTATGCTGCTTAAGCCAGTATAAGAAAGTTTGGAATAGACCTTCGACAAAAATTAAAATCATGCACTTACATGCAATAAATAATATAATTAAGAAACAGTTTAAGATGGTATTTGTTTACTTTCAATGCATGAACAACAAAAGTAGATAGTAACCGTTTATAACGTTTAGCTGGATTTTGTCCATAGAACGTTTTGGTTACTGACGATTGCTATGATCAAATTCCTTTCCTCTTTTTTTATTGTCTCTGGAAGTTTATCAATAACAAGTGCTGATTCACCATTTTGAATGAATCGATATCTAGCACTGTTGTATTACCTTTATCAGGGGTGAAAATGACTAGCCATTATGTCGTTTCCCATCTATACTTCTCTTTTTGATGTTCACGGCCAAGTGTGCCTCCGATTGGAATGGTCTTTAAATATGGATATATTTGAATTAATGAATTGTACACGCCACAACGTAGCTGAAATAACACTGAATGTGGCGTCAAACACTACACTTCCAGTATGTATTATTGTGTCTATGAATCTGTCAAGTTCACCAACCAAACAGGACGATGGTGATAGCCATTGCTACGTTAAATCAATCAGGCCGTTCCTATACAGTTTACAGGACTGTCTCGCATTACTTATTTTATTGTTAGAATCGTCGGAAATCCAAATAAAGTGTGATTGATTTAGGAGATTTGAGATTATTTCCAGTCAAAATGAGACTATTTTGCGACACCTATTGCATAAATCATATGTGCTAGACAGTCACAGTATCACCCATGTGAATATTCGGCGAGCTAATGATTCGTTTTAATGTTTTGACAATAAAAATCTATTCCAACATTTTGTTACAAACGAGATGTTGATAAAGAATCACCACAAGCCACATCAGCAACCTAAATATTCTGTGCTTACTAAATGCCATTGATTAACATTTCCTTGAAGAAACACGTATATCAAATTATAGGATGTATTGTATCTGACATAACATTATAATAAGTGCAGTGAAAGTCTTGTCTTTAATCTACATTGATGAACCACACGCAAACACAATGACGGGGGAACTATTGTGTTACTTAAATAACAACCAACTATTGGAGTATAAATATATAGAAATGTATTTGTTTCTGCAAATAAACCCCATTGGAACAGAAATGGCAGCTCAGTAAAACCGATGAATATAAATATGCATACACAAATTATTGGTTTCGAACGCTCCGCTAGCTCGGCAATTACATTGGGCTACCAACTAATTCAAAAGCACAGGGCAATGGACACATTCATCTGTGGAGCAAAATCGCACATTATCTTGGATAACGCATCTAATTCTACATATCATTCTGTCTATCTGACAATCACGTCACCCTTTTAACCTTCAACTTACCTCCAACAAACATAAAATACGGAAGTCAAGAATTATGAATGCCGAATAGTCCATGTAAACGAAGAGCTGTCTACTTCAGAATACTTCAATTCATCAGATCAGACTAACAGGTAAATATTCTTTGATAGTTTATCGTGCGCCTTGCTTTTGTCATTAGTACATACACTTTTTTCAATCCCCTTAGTATACAAACAATTAGTTTGACAACTACTGATAACGTCCATCATTTTGCTAAACGTACTGGTTTATTATTCTAGTCGGCTAATTTTTTGCCTGAAAAATTTTCTACACGTGTTGGATAGACACAATTTACAAGTAATATTTTTTAATTATTATTTCACAAGACAGTTGATACTTAAACAAGATCGGTCAGACGAACACAGACCCATGGACATCTTACAACTATTTAGTTATCCAAAAGTGGTATAACACTGGTATTTTATAGTAACGTTGTAGTAACATTGAGCATGAAATCCGTATTCTTAGGTCTCAGTTTAGTGCCATTGATCAAAGGGTTTTAACCGTTTAAACCGTTATTTGCTTATCCATCAGACATGATAACGCTTTCTTTGTTCAATCGGAATTATCTCCAGAACCAGACAGTTAATGGAAGTAGGAATGTCTCGAGACGTTTTCATATTCTTCATATTAGTGACAAAAACGTCTGAAGGATCAAAGGGAGTATGATTTATACATCGTCTCGGTGGACCTCTGGCTCGTTATATGCCAGTCACGTAGAAGATGGACTTTGTTAAAATGTTGGCTACTTCACATAAAGTTACACATATACTCGTGTCTCAAGAGCAAATTTCTTTGAACTTCCAATTCTCTTAATTTGTATATACAAACGTTGCATGGATTGTAAATATAACTTGGACGGATTTTCTATTATTACAGCCAAATGCGCAATTGTCTAATGTGCAACAAAATAACCGATCGACACACATGGGAAATGCAAATGGCTATTTATATGTGATGAAACTTTACAATAATCTGGTATTAATTATGTTAGATTGCATTTTAGAATCTTCGTAGATACGGTGACATTTAGCCTAGTATATGCCAATTACGGACTGTTTTACCTAGCGTCATCAAATGGCTTCAGCTCATTTGATAATTAATTTTATTTATTTACAATATTTATTTACAATATTTCCAAATACTGCCAATATCACATGCGCCTTGACCACGGTCTTAGAACTGTAAAATGCCTTACTTTCATTATTATTACAACAACCAAGAAAAAAAAAACCCATACAAACATAAATTGCTGACATGTTACGGTTTTTTAAATCTGGGTGAAGCGACTATTTATATAACATTGGTTTCAATGGTAAACTGTCGGTGAAAACGACAGCACTGAACAGGCTAGCATTTACTGAGAGTATATGGCGATCCAGGGTTCGTGTTTGATGACCGGGATGAAAATGTGTACGGCGTTCAAGAACAGCTATTGAACTCGCTTGTTGTAACGAGTGGGCTACTGGCAAAAACGGGCTTTATGCCAAATACTGGTAACTGCATGTTTTATGGAGTAAGCAGATCTATACTTTGAATCTTATAGACGACCTTGGGTGGTTTACACGTTAACCTTATAAGAGACTATAATTGCTTATGGCACCTTCTTGTACGATGAGGGTTTAATATCGTGTTGTCCAATTAACCAATGGTTATG
Organism: Mopalia kennerleyi; assembly: GCA_034783855.1. Taxonomy (NCBI): domain Eukaryota; kingdom Metazoa; phylum Mollusca; class Polyplacophora; order Chitonida; family Mopaliidae; genus Mopalia; species Mopalia kennerleyi. The sequence continues at coordinate 7,505 of JAVFBX010091484.1, read as the reverse complement.
TTCCCAGAATAAACTAAACAATTTAGGTGTGGTTTCATGGACCGAGATAACCACATTAACAGTCACACGTATAGACTAAATGAAGTTCAATTAGTACAATCTAGTCGGATCCTAAATATAGCCCAAGCCATAAAGCAAAGAAACTGTTAACTGTCTAGAGACGGTTGGCTTAACCTTCCGGCACACAATATACACAAGACACGCCACCAAAGGCTGAAGTAATAGAACGAAATCTCGTGGTTATTGTTGTTTTTTATATATATTTTTTTTTAAACGCAGGTGTGAGGGGGGAGGTATATTTTTATGAGTCTGTGTTAGTAATATATAATTAATGCAACATGTCGTTTGAAGGAAGTAGGCCTTCACGGGTGTGCTTAGAAAATCCTTTCCGTCATAATTCAAATTAGACAAATGTGTTTATAGTCATACAACTCTTCTTTTCTCCATCCGCTATTTTGTTAGTAATGCCACTAAACCGTTGGTGGTTGCTTTGATAACATTCTACAAACCACATACAATTGGCACCATGCATTTATACTTTGAACATTGTTATACAATAAAACATCAATCTATTTAGCTGGTGCTAATATAGAGCTGGTGAACGTTGCTAATATAATGAAAAAGGATGGTTAGTAAAGTGTGTAGATCATGTGGTTTGCATTAAAATGGATATTGATAATAAAAAAAAGGTAAAATACAACACAAGATTTACACTGATTTTTTTTCTGTACGCCATCACATAATCACAGTAAACTTACAATAACTGCCATCCTTGGGCCCGCTGATTAAAGTGGTACACGCACACCACGAATAGAATTGAAAGATTAAGACATATTATATGAAATAAAGGCTTGTCTGAGTTGCGTGACAGTCATGCGTTAACATATCACCGCTTCATGGACGCTCCATTTCCGCTTTTGGTGGTGAAAACAAATCTGAACAAGATCACAGAGGAGATAACTGTGGCTGGTTTTGTCTCTTTCCCCCAATCTAACCGTATTAACAAAATCCATTTTACTTGTAATGAAAAACGTTATAGCAACTTTTAAGGTACCACTGTCGCCAAGCACGATTTCAGGATGATGCTTCGTGGAACCAAGAAGTTAACAAAAAGCTGTATACTTGAGGAAGCGCTCTGATTTGTCTCCCTATCGACAGAAAGCGAATATTTAACTTGTCAAAACTGATAACTGTACTATGTAAAACACAAGTCGTCGCTTCCGTTTTAATACAGCACTATGCTTCAATGTTTAACGCTTCGATCTGTAGTGTAATCAATTGAACAACCTGTACTTTCTCACATGTTAGCCTATCGTAAAATACTTTAACTGTTGAGAACTTATTTCTGGTCGCCTAACCCTGTTTTGCCTTACCGTTAGCCACTGTGATTTGTAACAACTGTCACATGTTTCCATGATGTCCATGCAAGTTGTATCTTATGACAAGGCCAATCAAAATTAGATATATTCAATTCATTAATTAAATAATATTATCTTTGTCCTGCCTTGAATCTATTTTAAACTTTATATGGTAAAATTCGTTCTAGTTAAGAAAGTCATATCTTTAATCTGTATATTAAACAGAGAATGGAGCTATTCTATATATCGTCGTTAACCATGAGGTATTGCTAACCATCTTCATTGAAGTTTTGATTAACGGTGTATTGAGCTAGCAAATGCAGACAAGGTCATTGTCAAATAGCAAGGAAACAGCATTGACCAGAATCACACAGTAAACCTGTAAACATAAACACAGAATACTGAAGTAGTTAGGGAAAAAAAAGCAATTTTAAAAAACAATGTCTTGCTTTTGAAAATTTGTTTTGACTTAACGGAGCCAATTTGGTATTGGCCAATAAATGTATACTGCTCACAGGTTCTTGGTCGACCTTGGATCTTTAATGTACAAAAACAAACATTTAAGTGGCTTGATAATGGACTTTACAAATTTTCTTCCAGGATTTTAACCAAATAGTCGTATAACCTTGGACTATAGGGCCTACGAATAAACCAACAAACTCAATGTAAATTGACTACAGTATCGGCTAAGTTCCTGACGTTTTTTTTGTTACAGGTTACCTGCTGAATGTACGATGATACAGCTGACAAACTATACCTTCAGTTTTTTAAAGTTGCTGTGACCAGTTGTTCGAAACAAATTAAATCGCATTTAGCGGATCAGAGTTAGAACTTTAACACGGGGTGACTTCATCTTGTAGCTGATCAAAGTTATGCGCTTCGAGCACTGGATCACAGAGCATAAGACGGCAGATCAGAAGATAACAGTTTGAGAATCAGCTCTAGCTAGCCAGGTAAGCATAACTTTTTCATATCTTTTCAATGGTAAGATTTGCCGCATTTTTTACATTTAACAGAACACTACCCCAGCCAATTGTACAAAATAAACTTCTCACAGCCATAGCTAAATCATATATACAATTAAACACACATTGATTGAGCACGTAAATATCACCAGAAATGCTTTAGCGTTGTGAACAAATTTGAGTTTGATAGACTGACTCATTCCAGACGATTTAAAACCAATGATTCCAACGATGAATAACAAGTATACCAGTTGCATACGTTATCAATGTTTGTAAGATAATCTGAAATAAATTAAAATGTTTTCATTAATCTTTCTCTAAAAGAACCAAGCGATTTCCAACTATCAGATTTGGCAGATTCTTTTTATTTAGCAAGACAATAAAAAAGGTAATTCAATAAAATCATATTTTCATCACAAAGGCTAAAGCAGAAATACACACAGAAAATTTTTAAGCACACAAATACATTTATCAAAAATAATACGTATTCATTTAACTGTTAATCCCCATGCATATACTGCCCACGGGTTCAAGGAATTTTTCCAGTGACTGGAGACGGTCGATGATTTTTGCGAGGTTTCTTCCCGCATATTTGACAGTTGCTAGTGTTGCCTTGAGTATAACAAACGAAAAACCAATAACTTCAAGGTAAATTAACTAGAGCCTATCAATCCAGGTTAGCATACACTTTCTATTTAATTCATTTCCATGCTGGCCACGGTGACAAAATGTAATATGGAAGTTCGCTTATGGTATGCCGTTTCTTTTTAATGTTCAAGGTATTTACACTTTTATGTAATTCAACACCAAATCAAGCTCATTGCAACGGACAGGTGCGCCGCATTTCTTGTTTTTAACAGATCAGTTAACCATCTAGCGGTGTGAATACAACTTCGCATTACAAAGGCTTAACCACGAATACACCCAGCATTATTGTGTAACGGTATAAACACAAACAGAAACGCTTTGGACATATACAATGGTTATGACTGTGATAGATTGAAATATTCCTACCGATTAAAATCAGTAACTCAAGCTGTGACTAGCTCATATACTAGAAGCATACGTTATTGATGTGTGTAACTGGAACTGGAATAAATAAACAATTTTAGTCTGGTGTTTCTGATAGACTAGTCTGGCTGGTGCCATAACGACAAATATTGTTTCAGTTGGTCTGTAATTTGAATCTCAAATAGAGAACCCAATCCTAACAGCTTCCGAAAGCGCTTTATTTACAGACAATCTAGAATCCGATAGTGGACGTGTCGCATGACAAAGATCTATAAGAACAATCCGTTATAACATTTCCGTCATTGTCTACATGAACATATGTCAACATGGTCACGAAGGATGGATATTCAGGATAATTTATAATTCCTCTAAAAAAAGATTCACACACCGAGAATTTCAAGACAAAGTATGTGTTAATGTCTAGGAATTGTTTCCATTCTGTCCGACGGTATTCTCTAGGGTGTGTTAATTTTGTTGAGGTAGGAGAACGTGTTTTCCGAAGCACATTAATGACAATTTGAAACCTTTGTAAGTGTTTAGTAAGATGACTGTAGAAGTTAATAAAGTTAATAAAACTCCTACAAGAGAAGCTTCACTGTTTATTTGCTCATAAAGCGCTTCCCCAGAGATTACAAGTTAAAATATAGATCTGTCAGGACACGAAATTACACCCACATTGGATTCGTTCGCTTGGTTAATTATGGTTTAACGCCGTACTTTATGCTATTTCCTTAATGTGGCTACGATGTGTGCAAGAAACCACCTTCGAAACCACTGGCAACAAAGACAGGACAATCACAGAACGAATAACAAATACATAACGGACAAATCGACTCCACGTTGCCCCTCAACCCCAAGATCACCAGGGCAACAAGAAGCTTCGTCCAACCCTTCTGACACCAAATTGGAGACAAGAGGCAAGACCGACCGGAGCTCAGTTGAGTTCACCAAGGCACAGTTTTGTGAGATGCCTCGGAATTTGTGTATATAAATTTAATACTTTTTGTCAATTATTGCCAGCCATATAATGCTCTACCTCCAGGCAATATCTTATATCCAATGTCTAACTGAAATACAAATTACCCCCGGCGGCATGTTGCTTATTTTACTGTCCGAAATTTATCGGGAGATGATTAAACGAGAATTTATGTCTATCAAATCACATCTTCAGCGGTTGACTGGTTATTCGGGGCTAACTGTGCACCAGACTTATATATGTGCAGCCGAAGATCTTTCCAAAGGAAATAAAACCGTATTATAATCTGGCCTTTTAGAAATCAATCACATCAAATAGTTTCTCTTCCAGAAGTTACTGTCATAAGTTACGAAATTATTACTGCTACAGTTACATAGGGGAAATTGGTGGTGATCCAGCTCGTTATAATGGACGAATAAACGGTGAATAAAAACGCTTATCCTACAGAATAGATCAGCACTCCGTCTGGCTCTGACAAATATTTACGAAAATCTGTATCTGTTTTTAACACACTTCTTCAGTCTGCACTCTCTTTTTATCAAAGTACAACACTACATGATGTTAAATATACATAATTACGGTAAGGATAAAACAGGACAGGTATGAGAAATAACTGTGCCAATATATTGTCTCAATGCTTTAGAAAAATACTGCCGCCATATATCCACCATGTAAATAGATGCGTATTCATTGCATGTTTTTGTTCTACTTTGTGTTACCTTAATAAAGTAACTCTGCCTTTTCAAGTTTAAAAACACATGTGTTCACCGACACATATGACTATACGGATATTTGAATTGCCCTCCATTGTGTTCTCCAAACTAGGTGAAACACTAAGTGCATCTCGTGCGTCGTATCGCTCTGTTTATTTGCACACATTGTATCATAACATTATGCATACTGTACCTTGCTTACATATCTTGTACCATGTCATATAAATTGACTCCTATATAAGAACCGTCGGTAAAGCATTTGCTAGATATTTCCACTTCCAAATGTACTTCGGTATTATCTCAATAAAAACAAAAGGGACTGCAAAAGTTCGAGATTTAATCTTGTCTATCTTCTATTTCAGACTGATTTGAACCGTTTCCTCACTAGTGTTCTCTCATTTTCCTTACTTGTGACTTAATTATATATAGAGGTTCCGGAGCCTATCTAAAGAACCATTCAATGTGTTTTTAGCAAACTATATTCCTTCAATCTGGTGTTCAACATAGAAGAGATCTTAGGTTGAGGACCAGCACAGATTGTTTATAAAATATATATTTCCTTTGACAATTTCACAATAAAATCTGTTTATAGCAGATTATTTAAAAAAATAAGAATAAAACTGATTTTTAAAACTGCACATTCATTATTGTGTAGTAAACAATAATATTGTACGCTGTTGTCTTATTGTCTCGTACTCGAGGGAGGTTAAGTTGGAATAAATTATTATATAGTTAGGTTCCATTTAGTTTATTACTATACGATTGATAGAAGGTATACCCGAATACGAAAATATTCACATTAGAGTGATTTTTTAAATTAATTATAGTAATTAGTATATCTGCCAGGGTATGTGAACTGTGCTTATCTAGAGATTTTCTGCTCTAGTTATTTATGACTAATAGATCACTCTACAGTTATGTCATTTCTTGAATGAAGCATCAAATTGGAGTACAACTGACTTGTCACTGTCAGAAATGTCTGACACGGCCATCACAAGCTGGGAGTTATGTTTATCTAATGACCATTCCAGATTCTTTGTCTGCTTTAATTTCAATATAACCTTTGTTTCAACATGTATCATTTTTGACACTGCTCTGGGCACATATACTGCATTGAGCTAATGAATTGCGGGTAAATACTCTCATGAATTAATCGTCTGGCTAATGTATCGGGTAATCATCTCCTGTCATTGGTTGATATGTGTATGATACACAGCTTATCAATCATATTGTTATCAGGTGACATTTTTAAATCCCATGCAATGATGTATGCACGTATACCCCGCATTCAATATTGACAGTAAAACAGGATGTATGTGGCTGGAAGCGTTGCAAGTTTAGCGCGTGTAAACAAAACCAATGTTGCTGCCCAAACAGTATTTGCGGTGTTTATTGCTTGTAGCTAAAATAATTGTGGTATTTATTAGGCAGGGAACATATCAATATATTTTAAAACCCTTTAGAGTTTTATAATTATTTTGCCATTGACAGGGTGTTTAAATTTCGCACTCAGATGTATTACTTTGTAAGGACAATTGGTCCACTAGGACTCGACTCTGTGGCGGTACCTCACAATTTGACCAGGGTTCACTTCGCCATTAACTGACCCACTGACACGGGCCCCTAATATATTGACACCATCCGAACAACTAAACGGAATCAAATAAACGAACAGAAATGAACAGAATAGATTGGTAAGGAAAATGTAAATTAGCGATTACTCAGATTGACCCTGACTCGATATTTGTTATACTACTTCCTGATGCTGATATTAGGGACAAAGAATTCATATACACATCATGTACAGCATCTATGTTAAAGATAAATTAACTAAAGCGTTCTACCTTTTTGTTACAGATGACCTTAGGAATCTAAAATGCTTAGCTCACTAATCAAATCAGATGACTGCTAATTTCGAGAATATCAACTCTACAAAGCCAGGTAAGCATGGCCTGTTTGATAAATTCATTTCCATATCGGACACGATGAAAAAATTGACTATGGAATATCGCTAGGGGTATGCCATATTATCTCAATTTTCAATGTTTTTCCATAATTGTATTTATCAAAAACAGAAAACCAGTTCATTGCAACGGTCGATTAAGTGCGCCACTTTTCTTATTTTAACTGGTCAGTTTACAAACTATAAGTACTGTATGAAAGGAGCTCTCTTAACAAAGGCTTAACCTCGAACACATTGAGGAATAGTTTATTTACGTAACTACCAACAGTAATGCTTTAAGCTTATAAAAACAGTTATGGTTGTGATAGGTTGAAATATATTTGCCGATTAAAACTAATGACTAAAGTAATGGATATCACATTCCCGTATATCAGTTGCATACCTTATTAATGTTTGTAACTAGAACTGAAATAAATGAACAATTTGTTTGGTTATCTATCTCCGACTGCTATAAAACTGTCTGTTTGGGGCCATAGCGGTAGATATTGTTTCAGTTTATCTGTTATTTGACTCTCAAAT
>JAVFBX010091374.1:0-16391 GCA_034783855.1 Mopalia kennerleyi | reverse complement strand
GGTGGACATTGGGTTCAATGGGTTGGGATTTCAATTTGCAACTTGATAATGAATAACTGGATTATAATTGTTCAAAAGAAATAAGTGTTTGTCCACACGTGTGGACGAGGGGTCTTAGGAGGATATAGACATACTAGCACTAGTAATTACTCGGTATCCTTATGTATAGAAGAAAAAAACTACAACTCGGCCGAGCGGATGCGATAGCTTGCCTTTTGAATACACCTCTGATAACAGAACGACCAACAGCCAGTATCATTATTATCGTAAAACATGGCGCGCATGATGCGATTCTTATCGCCAGGATAATCCACGCAGGATACAGGCGGATTTTGTTGCCGATAATCTCGCGCGCAGACGAGACGACTCATGCGGGAACATCCTTCGACAGTTGACGCACCGGTACAGTTATCACGGAGGTGAATGGCGCAATAATATTACTCGAAAACGTGTAATGTTAACCGCCGGATGTTTTGTGCGGATGCGTGCAAATGAACCAAAGTACTCCGCGGATTTATGCCAAAAACACAGGCCAATCGTCTTGCTATAAAAACACAGATAACACGAGGCTATGATGAAGACCGAATTCGTACGATTTTCTCCCTTGTTCATGTTGTAATTGACGTGTTATAAACACGGGGAAATATCATCTCTAAATGTATTGATTGACTGATTAATTGATTCATGGGTGATTTAGACCCTGCTTGAGGGTATTTCACTTATATGACAGCGATGTATCCCAACAATAATTGGCACTAGCACAACCAAGATGTGAAGCATTTTCATAATGTTTGAAAGTTAATTTTCCTTCAGTGCTAACTGAAGACAATATTGCTACTCTTGAAACAAACTGCCCTTAGCCAGAGGGCCAACTCCTCTCAAAGTTTGTTATTTGAATGATGTTGGTTTATTATGCGCGGAAATCGGCGGAAATCTTTACGTTATACAAACCAGATTTGAGAAGCGGATCTGTGATTGGCCAATTTAAGAAACGAATCGCCACTGTAAGAAGGGGGAGGGGAGATTTGTCCCTTCGTGTATCCTCCTCCCCCCCCCCCCCCTGTCCCTTCTCTACGGGAAAACATGCATACATGCCTATATATTGAATATATATAATTATATATATAACATGCCCCTTTTTGCAAATTAAGTTGTAAATAAATTGCCTTAGTTGGTCTTTCATAGCGATAAATTTTATCTTACTCCATGTTTCAGAAAACAGATATATAAATTTGTTCTGAAACACGTTCAGATCATATTAATAAAATTTTAAGTTCAGTCACTTAAATTCACATGTAGGTAATTTTCACTTGACGGGGAATCATACCGTAACCTTTAGAACCCCCTCCCCTCCCCCTCCCGACCCAGCCAATCAGATAAGCAACATCGCCACCTAGCGAGCAAAAATGATAATAAAACTGACTTTAATAGTCATACAAGTAGTTAACCATATTAGAGCTCTGATAGTATACAAGAGAAACACAAATCTAAAGGACCTTTTGGTTTTGGCGAAACTTCCATCTGTATCACTCATGTTGTAACATTCACCTTCATTGGTTAACTTCTCCACCTCTGAAATACAAGTTACATCCTATACCAGATACTGAATAAATGAAGAGAGAAACATTTGCTTGCCTGCACCGGGGTTCGAACCCAGGATCTTCGGGTAACAGGCCCGACTGAGTTATAGCAGCTTCCCGAAAGTCTGATGTCTCCACGAAGTTCTGTCATACGCCTTGTCACGCTTACCCCATTTCGGGGGTCAGACTAAGATCAAAGCGAATTGAAAAAAAACGAAGAGACCAATCATATACATCTGTCACTTTTCAAACAGTGTATTGTCTCAGACGGAATATCATGTTAAATGGCAGAGTAAAAACAGGGGCCGAGGTTATAAAAACTTGAGCATACTCAAGTCCGAGTCTGTGCTCAAACTCTTGAGATCGTGCTCCCCTGAGTTATGATCCAATTCGGTGGTTATAAAATGTTTTGAGCACGTACTCAGGGGAGTACAAAATCAATGCACATTCTAACTCTTGAGCACACTATTGTGGAGCTCTTCGGTCAATGAAGGTAAAAATGCACTACGCTGATTTTGTCGGCTGCTTCGAGCTGATTCTGTTTGTCACTTAAAGAATGTTTTGACCATTATAAACGTCTAATTTTCAAAATCGAATCGAAAAAGGTATATTAAAAGTCATTTGCAGCCATCTATTTATTAAAACAACTCTGTAGTCCCGTTGAATACGGTCTTGAGAATGGTCCGGAGCTTGCTTAGGATTCGGGCTCAGCTGAGCACACAAACCTCTGTTTCGAACACAGACTCTGGAGTCGACTCAGTTGAGCACAAATATCATCTTGAGTATACTCAAGGACTTTTATAACCTCGGCCCCTAGTGACAGACTCAAGGATGTTTTACTTTTATAATAGTGCATTCTCTGTATTTTGGTAGAAAACCAAAATTGCTTGTTTATTTGTTTGATTGCAGTTTAACGTCATACTCAAGAGCATTACACTTATATGACGACATAGTGTGACTCACTCATATACCTGATGGCCTCGACATTGTGAATAGTACATCGAAGTAGGATTAGAAAGCACACACACTCACTTACAAAGCACTAAGCCGCGGTCCCTAGAAAAAAACCACGCCATCTGACATCAGCAAACTTTTCAGATGTGTGTTTGGTTTAAGCCGCCTCAACAATAATGAAGGCTACTGGGTGATACAATTTTTCCAACGACTATATGTAACAGATTTGTAAGTTACCTAAAGGCTCAAGTTCTTTAAAAAATCTTTCTATTATGTGTTCCATCCTCATACATTGGAAACAGAAATCTGAAAAAACGTAGAGAATGTATGGTCTCTTGTGGCTTTCCGGAAAAACCCTGGACTCGTATGCCCTGTCAACAAATTATAAAGTACAACATAAACAAATAGTCAGCAAAACAAAAAACAACAAGGCATGTCAGTTTGTTTAATCATGATTGTTGTTCACTGCTCGTTCCTCGGCCTTGTGTTGCCATGTAGTTGAACGGCATCATAATTCCCCTTAGTTCTGAGGGAAGCAAGCAAAAATGCTAGAATGGATTGGCTTTGTGTTACACAAACTTTTCAAAGCAAAAGAAAGATTGTTTGTTTGATTGGGGTTTAACATCGTACTCAAGAGTATTTCACTTATATGACAACGGATTGTCCACTTCACACCGTTCCTTGCCCTAGTATGGTGGTAAACGGGGAGGAAACCTCGTAAAAACCACCCCCGCGATTGCCGGAGCCACATCTTGTGACTCACTCGACCTGAGGGTCGACAAGACGGACTCGACAATGTGAACGGTAAATCGAAGTAGGCGTTAGAAAGCGCGCTCGCTAACCACTACGCCCCGGCCCCAATGGGCAACCTGTTTACCCTTTGATCTGAGAGAGGCAGGGAAGCTCCTCCCATACACCTGCAGACACTCACATCTTATAGCAAGGAATACATTTATCAACACAATTCAAGCTTTGTTTTTTCGTCTAACGAATGCACTTTACTGACTGACTGATTGGTGTATTCCAACAATAATTGACACAAGCACAACTATTATGTGAAGTGTTTCCATAATGTTGGAAAGTTGATTTTCCAGCAGAGCTAAGTAAAGACACGAATGCGTTTTAGATGTACATATTTTGCCTTTTAATACTTAAACACAATCAAATTCAAAGTACACATTAGAAACTGTTTTTTATTTATTTATTTTTTTTATTTCAGGATTTGTAAAGCCACATACCTCAAAGTCAGTAAATATTTATCAAAAATCGCTTCAGAGTTTTGAAACTGAAACCTGAAACCTCCAAATGAACCCTGGTTAAAAAAATGTCCAAAATCGCCTTGCCGTTGTCGGTTAGGTTCCTGAGCTGTTGTGTAACCATAGTGATCATACTGATGCCGTCTCTCAGAGTCACCTAAAGTCTGAAAGCAAAGAAAATAGTCCATAGTTTTTTAAACTTTCCTCGTCTGTTAATACCATTCACTTGTTAATTTTCTAGGTGACAATGTTAGATGTCTGATTGGGGTTTAACGTCGTACCAGTACTTACTATTATTTCACTCACATGACGGCATGCCAGCCTATTAAATGGATGAAAGAAACAACCCTGGACTCCACTGGCAACAAAAAAAGACAGGACCCAATACAAAGAGATCACAAACAAAATGGCTTCATCTGGCCTTTCTTAGCTCTAAAAGCACCAGATCCCTCCAATTTTCCCCGAGAGGGGGTTATTTGATGTGTATTAAGAGGTTATCTGAAAAGAACCTGTTTGATTTGATGAATATCGCTCGAGTTGATTGAATGGTGTTTTAATCCATGCTTAAGGTTATTTCACTTATATGACCGCGGTGTATTCCAACAATAATAGAAACTAGCACAACTAAGATATGAAGTGTTTACAAAAATGTTGGAAAGTTAATTTTCCTCCTGTGCTAAGGTCAGACAAACTGACCCTCAAGTTAAAATAACCTCTCTACCATATTATGCATTTACATGTTTTTTCTTTTTCTAAAAATCTTTTCACAATACAGTGGGTGTTTACTCTATAATACATTGTGCTACACAGAACAAAAGCACTGAAATGGTTTGTTGCAAAAGAGTACACAACGTTGTGATGACCTAATAAATTGGACATAATAAACCGCACCAGGGTTTGTTTAAAAGGACTTCTACAACGTACTCAAGATAAATTCACACACACGAGTTATACAACATCATGAGTGCATAGTGTATGAAGGATTTGTTTGTTTATTTGATTGGGGTTTATCGTCATACTAAAGGCTATTTCACTTATATGACAACGGATTGTCCACTTCACACTGTTCCTTGCCTAAATACGCTGGAAAACCGAGAGGAAACCTCGTAAAACGGTACATCGCATTTGGCTTTAGAAAGTGCACTCGCTAACCACTAAGCCACGGCCGCAATGTGTGAAGGAAACCACCCTCGATTGTTTTTGTTTGTTTGATTGGGGTTTAACGTCGTGAGCACTTATATGACGACGGATTGTCCACTTCATACAGTTCCTTGCTTAATTACGGTCGAAAACCGAGAGAAAACCTAATAAACAACCATCGTCGCAATTGCCGGAGTCAAATCGTGTGACTCACTCATATACCTGATGGTCGACAGACGGACTCAATTCTCCTTCAAAGCACCAAAACACCAGAATGATACAGGACTAAATATTTTAAGGCTGCCGCCATGATTTATCACCTGTTCAACACTATTTAGTAATGCTATAGATTTACCTCATATGCTTCATTAATTTTTGTGAATTTAGTTGTAGCGTCCGGATCTTTATTTTTGTCTGGATGCCTAAAACAAACAAAAAATAAATAAACATTAAAGACAAAAAAATTCAGAAGTTCATGTATATAAAATTTACACAAAAGAGAATATTTTGAATACAAATGAGTCATTAACAGAACAATAATATCACCATGCAAAAGTCTACGGTCACATATATATCCCCAGATACTCTTCAAGATTTAAGGGTTTCACTTAATTTATTCCACTTCTTGGGACTTAGACGTCGACGGTCAATAATTCATCTTGGTTAATCAAGGTAGCAGACCGACTTTGACTACAAAGACTGACTGATTGATTGGTTTGCGTTTTATGCCAAGCTTAAGGGTTTTTCACTTATATGACAATTATGACGGTACTTTTTATTAGCTCGCCTCCGGTCATTCATCCAGCTCTAAATCAGCCATGTTTTCATCATGCAATCTCCTGCCCAAGGAGTTACATTTAGTTTCATTTCTGTGCTCTCGGCATTCTCAGTCATGGCCGATTCAAGCTTAACAAATGACCTGAGCTAATAAAAAGTGTTGTACATCCCATTTTAGTGCCGGAGGAAGTCTGTAAGGTGGATAGCGGGGATATGTGGGACATTATCATTGGATTTGCCTTGATTGTTTGTTTGTTTGATTGGGGTTTAACGTCGTACTCGAGGGTTTTTCAATTATATGATGACGGATTGTCCACTTAACAATGTTCCTTGGCCTAATTATGGTAGAAAACCGGGAAGAAACCTCGTAAAAACCACCCCCGCGATTGCCAGAGCCACGTCGTGTGACTCACTCATATACCTGAGGGTCGACAGACGGACTCGATCCTGTGAATAATACATCGAAGTTGGCTTCAGTAAGCGCGCTCGCTAACCACTAAGCCACGGCTGCAGGCCCATTAGGAATGTAGACATAAGTGATATAACATGCATGGCAGTGAATAGATCCAAACTGGAAACTGCAATGCACATGGATTAAGACCACAAAATGTTCATAAAGTACTAACCACCAACAGCTTTTGTGGTGTCCAACAAACTAATGTACACGTTTAATCAATTACTCTTATGATGCCACACACAATAACAAACAAAATACTATGTAATTTAAGATAAACATTCTATGTATAGAATTAACTAGCACATTGCATACTAGTTAGTATGATCAAAACTCAAGAGAGAAAATGTGATATAATAAATGTATTAAATTAGGGCAAACCTGGAACCGGGGGACTTTTTGGGGCATAGTAATATAGTATAGCCAGAAATCTAGAAGAGGGTGTCTAAAAACACCATTTGTGCAGAAACAGGGTGTCTACTTTCATGCTTCCCCTATCTTTCCCATGTTAAATTTGACTGAAACAGAGTGTCTCAAATGGCTTCTTGGGTGTCTAAAAGACACAGAGACACCCTTCTGGCTAACAATATAGTTTTTGTGTTAGTCTCATGTTCTCAAAACAATATCAAACCAGTTTGAAAATCAGACATTTTATAACAATCCTCTAAGTCTTGTCTGTTGCACAAATCCAAAATGCCCCTCAATACTGCATTTATGAAAATTTGGATTGGCATGTTTGAATAAGGAATATTGATTACACACACAAATTCTAAATCTTGTCAACTGGACTATAGTTCAGTACATAGTACTACATACGTTTACTTGCACTGCAACATCGTCCTGATGTCTTCAGCCGAGTATGTCAGATATAAGAGAAAAGCATTGCAGGGCAATGCAAGCTTATATACAGATATATAAAGTAAACATATATTACATAGTTCTCGCAAACACAACTGACAATGACATAACACATACATGTACATTCACAGTCACTATACTGTAGCACATAAACAAAGGGTGCATGCAGTGATAAAACTGAGAATATGTTTCCAATATCCTCGTTACGCATACACTTGTTCACCAAAACATCCATCCTCCTCAGGGTTTGATCTTAACTTCTTTACGCACTAGCCAACCGGGCTAGTTCCTTTCAAGTTGCACTAGCCCGTACAAAGTTACACTAGCCCGTCATTTTTCATATTAAAAAAAGGTGCATTGATACAAATTATTTAAGATTTTCTCAGTCCAACAAATATTGATATCAGTCTTTCTTATGCTTTTCCCACTGTATGACGTCCATGCACAGGGTCTCCACTAAAATAATTAAGGAAGAATGATGGCAATTATACTATTCCAAAAGGTGTGTTTAAAATGTGTGTGTGACACTGGCCAATACTTAACAATTATCGCCGGTATGGCAGAAATTTTTGGTTGCCATAACACAAGATTTCGGCGGTATCGTGAAGGGTTGATTCAATTGACTGCGTATTTTAATGCAAATCGTACTAGCCATTTGGGCTAGCTCTTAAAATTGTGCACTAGCCAAAGGTAATTTGCACTAGCCATTGGCTAGCAGGCTAGTGTTAAAGTCGAACCCTGCTGACCTTTAAGGACATAACAATTTATTTGTATTTCAATCAATTCAAACTTCTGAACCAGCATGACTCAGGACAGAAAAATGGAAGTATATTTCTGATGTCAGCTACGGAGGAACATTATTTTCTATGGGAGCATTTGTGCATAACACTTCACATTATGGTTGTGCACTTCCTAATCCAATTTACCGTTCATGAGATTAAGTCCGTCTGTCTGTATATGAGTCAAATGATGTGGCTTCGCTATTGTGGGGGTGGTTTTTACGAGGTTTCCTCCTGGTTTTCCACCGTAATAAGGCAAAGAACAGTGTGAAGTGGACAATCCATCATCCTAATATTATAGGATGACGGATTGTCCATTTCAGACTTAAAATAAAATACTCTAAGGCCTTTACATGTAGTAGGCTATGACGTTAAACCACAATCAAAGAAACAAAATAAACACATTGTGGTTGTTGATGTTCACTTGGAAGTACATTACCGTCATATAAGTGAAATACTCTTAGGTGTACTGCATTAAACACCAATCAACCAATCAATAAATCAAAGATTTGAGGGGCTGTGATTTAGTGGTTAGCTTGTCAGCCGAGTAAACCTGATATGACTTGAGCAATGGTTTTTATATGGCTTCCTCTCGGTTTTCCACCGTACATGTAGCTTAGTGAGGAACCATGTGAAAGGGCCAATGACCGCTATGACCGCTAGATATAAAGTGAAATGCTATACTCTTAATATGACGTTAAACCCTAATCTAATAGTGTACAAATCAAAAAGTTTTATACATGTAGTTTCTACTTTCCCTGTAAAAGTTTCATAGTCATACTTGCAACAGTTTGTTTGTCAGAAATAAGATATTGAATGTACATGTAAAATACCTACAGATCATACATGTACATATAATGCCTTAATATTATCACAACACTGTCAAAAAGGGCAAATCAAATGTGACTGTCATTTTGACCTCGGATTGTACACTGAAAGAGACAAGGTGCTCAAATAATTCTAGATGAACCAATTACATGTGTAAGCCTATAGTTCACATTTCCTAGTGTACTATCACTCAGTTAACAATACGCAGGTGGTTGCCAAATCTAATAGAAAGTTCTTACCCTGGTGCCTGATAATCAACTTGACAGTTAGGAGCTACTGTAGTCTAATTTGTTCATCAAAATCTAACATTTGGTATAACTTACACTTATTCTAACCCCAAAACTAACACCAAAACTTATCCTAATAATAAACCTTGCTTTTAAACCTTGTGGTTGTTTGCTGCAATGGCAGGATAGAAGTGACAGACCAATTCTACAATTAGACCAACAGTGGCTGTGATATTGTATTGTTGCACCCCGAGCAACTTAGCTAAGCGAAACAAAATCTCCATTGGCCTTTGATGAGAGGGAGCTACATGTACATTGTACTTTTAACTGTTGCACTATTGCTTTAATAAATATGGGGGTAACATAAAGTCTGATCTGCTTGGGATGTTTTTGTATTGTGTCTTGTGGTGGTTGAGTTTTCCTTTTGTTTCTTACCAGTCACATTGAGGATGGTTTCATTGACCATTTATTTTTTAGTTTGACATAATTATCAAACTATAAGCAAACTGTCAGTAGACTACTTGTTAAGAAGTACAATTCTGACGCCAGAATAAAATTGGCCAGACTTTAATTAGTTGACTTTATCATTGCAGAGATCAAGAGTTTGGAGGAGCGAGGGAAAGCTGACGAGGAGCGACTGAAGGATCTGGAGACGGAGATCCTCACCTGGGAGGAGAAACACGGGGAATGTGACCAGGAACTGCTGGAGATCGACGCTACCCGCTGGCAGGACCTCTTAGAAGCTGAAACCCTGTCTGAACAATCATTACAATCTCATATAGAGTCTCTGAAAGCTAAACTCACTCACTCCGAACAAGAGCTGGTGAAAATGACATTGAAAAAAGATAGTATTATGAATGAATTAGAAACTGTACAAAAAGACATAGCAGAGTGTGAGAAAAGTGCGAAGGAGTCTGAGTTAAGAACTGTTCAAGAAATGGCAGACATTCAGAAACATATAGACAAAAAACTAGAGCAGCATGAAGAAGATCTAAGCAAAGTGGAAGAATTAACCAAAGATGTGGAAGAATTAGAACAGACAATTTTAAATAAAAAGATAGAAATAGCTGATTTGGAGAATACT
This sequence comes from Mopalia kennerleyi, assembly GCA_034783855.1. NCBI lineage: Eukaryota > Metazoa > Mollusca > Polyplacophora > Chitonida > Mopaliidae > Mopalia > Mopalia kennerleyi. The sequence goes on along the minus strand of JAVFBX010091374.1, from coordinate 6,454 downwards.
CTAAAAGAGGCTAATTTACAACAGTTTGTCATCACTCCACCATTAACACCTACAGGCGGGCATGAAGAAGGTAGGCCACATCCATTTTTCATTCATCCATTTCAAATATCGTCATTTTTACTTCTCCCTTTTCATCCTTCTAAAAAGCCTGAATCACAAAGAACTCCATCATGCAACTTGGATCAAATGAAAAAAAGCTACATGCTACATGTATGTCTGCAATAATATATACCATCAGTATGTCCTCATAATTGTGATACCCTTGTACAAGACAGGTGGTTGCAGGGGTCGAATTAAAACAAAAAAGTTGGGTGCACCCAGAACACCTAAATATATTATTGACAGTCTTGACAAAATATTCTGGGTGCACATAGATAAATCTGGGTGCACATTAGTAAATCTGGGTACACTGGTGCACCTAGGCACCCACTATTTCTAACCCTGGGTGGTTGGGTGGTCGAGCTTTTCTTCACCCAGTACAGGAAGTTGAGAAGTGGCTGCAGCTAGACTTCACAACTTTGCGCTCCTCCGCAATGGCTTGGAGGTTAGCCAGGTGTGCTTAAATCCTTCTTTCATGTACCTATCACCAGATCATGTCTGTCTGTAAACCATCAGGTATATGGATGAGTCATACGATGTGGCTCCGGCAATCGTGGGGGTGATTTTTATGAGGTTTCTTCCCGGTTTTCCACTGTAATTAGGCTAGGAACATTGTTAAGTGGACAATCCGTACTCATATAAGTGAAATACCCTTGAGTACGACGTTAAACCCTAATCAAACAAACAAACAAAACCTATCACCGGATCACGTCCGTCTGTAGACCATCAGGTATATGAGTGAGTCACATGATCTGCCTAGAGTATCATGGGGGTGCTTTTCAAGGTTTCATCACAGTTTTCCACCATAATTGGTAATGAACAGTGTGAAGTGGACAATCTGTCGTCATATAAACACCCTTGAGTACAAAGTTAAACCCCAAAGGTTACGATTACCAGTCATGTACTTGTGACACAAATTTAATTGAAGCATAACTGATGGCAGAATTCTTATTAGCTTGTACCTCCATGTCGTTGCTATTGGGGAGAACAGACTGAACACGGTCTTCCCACGGTGTTGCAAACTTATAATATAGTAGGAGGAACGAATTATAAGTTTCCCAAATTGGTTGTAATATTTGTCGAAATTTGCAGTTGTTACTGATTTTGCAAATTTTGTGATACCATCATCAATGAGGTAATTTGGGCTTATTTTTCATCAATGCAAATTTATATATTTGAAAAACCGGCTAAGCAGTGGCAATAGCCACCAAATGCCAAGTTAGGTTATCTCACAAAATGCTGGAGGACCAATTTTACGGTTCTGCCTGAAAAGATAAAAGCACAGGCCTGGTCTTACATTGTAATATAAATTTGACACTCATTTGGTTTCCTTTTTTCAGGTTCAGAGCCTGCATTGTTTAAGCAACTATCTCGACCTTCAGTTACACGGAAACCTGCTGTGAGTCCACAAGATTTTACTTCAACTGTTACTACTAGTGAAAATCCAGATGGGGTTTGGGTATGAATTACCTCCCTTAGCCATATGAACATTCTCATTATCTCCCTTGTCTTACAAGCCATACATGTATCTCAAACCTGCTCTCATGTTGATCTGTGCTTTTAAAAATATTATTTACAAACTCACGGTTCATTTTTTTATGTAACTTTTGGATGTTTTAAAAAAATATGTTAACTACATGTACTGTACGTAAATAACACTATCATGTCATATGCAATAATTATTGTGAATGTCTCTATGGAAACACATTTGATTTGTTGACCAAATTACCTATTCCTCAAATATATCTCTGTTAAATTTTGGTGACGTCTATGACAATTTGGTCATCCCCTACATTGTACATGTATATATAAACCCTACGTTGTAAACGTATGATGTTATGTAGCTCAAGTGATAAAGTATTAAAATTGTACTTTCATGTTAAAGTCACACACCTAAATAATGATAGGCTTTTGATAGCAGGACTTAAACATATAAATATACCATAAATTCCATCAGAATTACAATATGATGACATTGCTACATCTAAGTTTACATTTCATGTCAAACAGGGGGTTTTTTTAACTTTTTTTTTAATTTGAAGTTTTGACATGCCTTTACAGTAATAATTTATTTTTAATTTTCAATTTTAAGTTTTGATATTTACATGTATAAACTGTTAACAGTTTCCATTGAAACAAGGCCAGGAATCAGATTTAAGCTAAATGTTGGTTTTTAAAAACCAATTAATATTGTAAGTCTTATTTTTGAATATTTAATTTTAGCAGTCATTTTATTACTATTAAAGTCATTTAAAGATTAGTCTTTGCTGGCTATTTAATGGCTTTAAAGGAATGCCCAAATTTGTGTTTCGATATTTTCCTCATTTTGTCATGTTTCGCTATAAATTAACCGGACAATAAATCTAAAAATGTCTTTGGTTCAGAACAAGGAAACACATTTGATTAGATTTAAAGAAAAAAATTGTCTGGTATTGTTCAATGCACCTGTTATCTAGACATAGAAATATATCTTGCACAGCATGGGTTTACAGGGAACTGTAGCATACATGTTGTATGACTGGTTATATGGGAATACACCACTAGATATCAATTCAGGACATCAGTCAGCCTTAACCAGGTTACTATTCAGTATGAATGCAATTCATGAAGACCAACATGAAACACATTGGATTTTTGCTTTTTTGACAAACCTGTAACTTCTATCTTCATAAGAGATAGGCCTCTTTATTGGTTTTACCCTTGGAACAATGCTAAACTACATGTAGCACATGTATACGTCTTGCACCAATAGGGGATGTATGGCTTTTTTAGTTATGCTGGATACTAGTAGTAGTATAGGGAAATATTTAAAGTAAACATATTTCTGATTTACCACTTACAATGGGGATCGCCAGTGACTAAAAAGGTAGATAACTCTGTCACCCGTATGACAGGTAGAGCCATCTATGTCATTGAATAGCATTGTATTGAATATTCATACCATGCTATGTTAGTCAATGAGATGGATTGCACTTCCTGTTATATGGGGTAAATAGTTATCTCCCTTTTTTTCCACTGGTGATCCCCATTTAAGGATAGTGCCATGCTATTTGAGATTGTGACAGGTCTGAGAGTTCTTCTCCACATCCTTTGGAGGTGGTCATGATAAGACCTTCAAGTGTTCCCTCCCTGTGGGTTCACAAGCAGTAATTATATCGCTTCTATAATTATGCTGACAGTTTTGACATCTGCCCGAGAACTAACAAGGTCTAGCTGTCTTTGTTTACCAAGTTGAATTTGTAATTTCAAGCACTTGAAGAGTTAACAGCACGTGATCTTACTCTGACAAACAGGTACTAATAATAACAGTATGTCAGATGAAGATCAAGTGTTACAAACAGACCTAGTTAACTCTGCGAGTGCTTGAAAGGAAAAATTCAATTTTGTGAATACAGACTGATAGACGCTGTTAGTTCACGGCCTATGAGTTACAGAGCACGTGCAACCCCATCAACCAATCACAAGTTAGGACAAAGAAATAGTTACTGAATAATGACCGTATTGGTATATTTGGGTAACATTGGGTTCTTCATTTACATGTTATAACAATAACAATATCCCTTAAGTTAACCGTTAACTGTTAAACTTGGAAATTCATTTTCCAGTTTTATCCAAAGCATCAGGATTTTTCAAAAAAGAAAAAAATCATTTTTTTTTATTCTGTAAAGTTTTCTTCACTATCAACCAAAAAGTTTCAATTATTCACAAACGAAATTTTAAATTCTTTTACATGTATGTCTAAGCACACATTCCTTGATTTATTGTTGTATTCAGATTTCCAATATTCCATTTAATTTTGTAGGACTTGAAAAATGAATTATGTTTCAAATATTGAAAAATGTTCACTAAAGACACCCTTCTGTTTTAGTCATTAAGATTCATTCTCAAATTATTCCAATACTTCATTCTATCCAACTTCATTTTATACAAAAATATAATTATACTCATTTTATCCACTAGCATAATTTATTTTAGATCCTTTATTGCCAATCGTGCGTTCCTTGCCAAAATGCAGCCAAACTACATTAAATTAGGGCTATTTGTACACATTAGCCATATCAGGGGGGATAACTCACATAGCCATGGTCACAAGCAAAGGTAACGATTTGTGTTACAAATTATCACGACTGTGAAATCTACCAAGTTAAATACCGTTATAAGTTATATAATTCATGTTAAATATTTTGTTTTCGTCTGTTACAAATTCCATGTGATGTAACTTGTCTACGCGGTACTTTTCTATATGCCAGAAAATACATCTGATAAACATGTACCTATATATGTGTTATTAAACTTTGTATTGAATTTGCATTGTCATTTGTTATTAAATTGAAGTTATCAACGAGATCCAGTGTATTACCATTGTTTATTTACCAGAGTATTTTGGGGCTTATTCGTATGGTGGGCCAAGTGCGTCTTGAGGCGACAGTATTTTACGTGAGTTTTTAAAAAGGACTAGGTGTTTAACCAGCCAATCAAACTTGACTGATTTCAAAGTAACACATTTTGTCTCACGTCACTGTTTGTTATCTTACGTCATCTTGATCAAAATGCGCGCGTCAGAAATTTTTCGTCGTGTATGTTGTTGCAAATAACGTGTCCTCAATTATAGATTGGGTTTTTGTCATGTAACATAGTAGCTACATGAAGCTTCCTAACCGCTAGAAATAGCAGACGCTACCATGGTTCCGCACTTAATCTTCCAATATATAAAACTTGCGAGGCCTTACCCTGACTTAAACCATCTCAGTTTCTTCCTTGAACACTTTTGGGTTAGACCGACAAATAAAATAACCACTCGACGTCCATTTTCATGCCAAAATCAATTATTTATCAGCAGTGCCACACTCACTTAAAAATGTCTTCCCGCTGTAATTAGGTCATACGGATTCAACGTTATTTGTTATTCAGAGGCAGACCTTATTTCTAAAGTTTAATTACGGCTGCACGTCGTATCTCCATATACTGTATAGTTTATAAGATACGTATTCGCATCTAAGTAAAGACGGTTCTGTGAATAGCGTACATTTGACCTCGATCGGGAGTTATGGGTGTTAGTGTAGGAGCCCTATGAAGAGAGAATTAGAACAAAAAAAAAATATCAACAATCAATTTAGTCAACCAAAGGGCCTCACTTAGCATTACGCCATTTGTGCACCTGGTCTGTTATAATCGGTTGATTTCAAAGAAACTTTTATTCTTATCAAATAGAAATGTAATAATCAGTTAACTCAAGAAACTCCCAATTGTACATCCGCCTGTGGTTTGACACAAAGGCAATAGTCCCATATCAAAGCCTTTAGGCTCTAGTTTCTTATCATTGTCAAAATTATTGTAACCATTTAGCAAGAGGCAGTGATGCCTAAGTTTAATTTCTTAAATGTAGAATTGAAGAAACGGTAACTTTTTCTTGTAAAGTGCCGAAGTGGTTTATTATTGAAAACAAAGTTATTGTTCTTGTTGAGCAAGTTTAGCAGGTTGTACAGTATATAACTCGTATGACTTGTTAAACTATAGTCATATGTGCCCTGTTGCTCACAACCAAGCCAAATTTGCAATAATAATAATAGCCGATTTAATCGCTTATTTGATAGAGGCCTTCAACATGGTCAGAGTGACGTCCATTACCTAATCCAAAATTAAATTGAACAGCAGTTTGAGCAACCGGCTGCTGGTTGTCTTTTTATTTATTTATTTTCCTCACACCAATTTTGATAAAACTAATATTAACAAACATGCAAAAATTACATTCAACGTAAGTTGACCATTAGCCGATCTCTTTTAAATGCAATCATTGTAGCTTGTATGGACCTATTGTATCCATGGCATATGTAGTTGGTCAACAAAGTCTGAAAACTAGTTAGCTTATCATGATCAGCAACTGTCAAAAAAGTCCGGCTGTCTTCAGCGAGTCGAGAGTCGTCTCCCGTGTTCTTGGGGTTTCAACATGGCGCGTATGTATCTGACTGTCGCTGTCTAGCTCAGTGACGACAGCTCTGTTGAGTGGTTAAAAGTGTCACGCATTAAGCCAGTGATTGTTCTCGATGATTCTGGGAGTAGGCAAGAGCTCGAACTTGGATTGGTTTAACAGCATTGAATCGCGCGACTGTAGTCGCTTGCATGAAAACACGGGCGATCAGTCGCTGGCGATTTCAAAACGGCCGATAATATCAAACATGTTTGATCCGAGCGACTGGTCGGCCGACTGTCGCTGGCCTGAACACACGTGGCGATTGATTTGGCGAGTGGAAGAATCGCCGCGATCGGGCGATTATAATCGCCGGTGTGTCCCCCGCATTTAGCTACTGAGATTAAACTGTTCTAATGGTGTAATTGGCCCGCGAAGGATCTCTCG
>JAVFBX010091263.1:0-16391 GCA_034783855.1 Mopalia kennerleyi | reverse complement strand
TGTACAGGGAGGTAGATATGTTTCACGATTAAGTCATATTGAATCTCCAGCACCAAACTAATAAGGCCAATTAACAAGATAATGTTAGGATTCATTAATTATTTATGTGATGAACATTGTACAACTACATGTAATAAAGCAGGTGAATTTAGAATCATAACAAGCCATGAATTAATACAGACATTTGTGAAATACAGCCTAACAATTTCACAGTTTGTATCTTCTTTCTGCAGTAACATTAGATTAAAAAAAACTTTATTCCCGAAATCCTCTCAAATCCCGTCTACAAATTCCCTAAAAGGTTTTGCTCATGTTCAAGAACATTAAAGTATATTTTTGCAAAAATTATTTTCTTGAAATGTTGTTATGTGAATTGCTTAATGAATTGTGTTAACTTCGGAAAGACAGAAATAAGCACAAACAGATTTGATTAACAGGTACTTGCTCAAGAGATAAGAGATAATAATCAGCTAAATCCTCTACCACCAGAGTTAATGTAAGAGAGCATGTGACGCAGAGATGACCCATGGAGGTCAAGGGTGAACTAGTATGATTTTCCCCGTCCACCCAGCCTATAGAGGTTGAAGGTCACTTACTCGATACCTAACATGGTCGCAACGCGGCGCCAATGCACATATCCGGAGCTTGTGTAAGCAGCACTGTTTAAACTGTTCGCAGCACAAGTAACAAAGCAGAGATACAGATTTTAAACAAAGTCATCAAGCGGAAGAGGCATATATCGTAGTTGAACAGGGATAATATTAAAGCAGGCTGGAAAACTAACTGCAGCAGCAGTTTTAACATTTTTTGTCAGTTTTGTTTACATTTTTGTAGCATTCATCATCTTCAGCAGATGTCAATTCTACTGACGAACAAAAAAGACCAGATAGATACAGCAAATGTCTACAGATACACATGTTCAGCGGTACACTAAAAAGATCAAGCAAACTGTTAGTTAAACTATGTTAACAAAGACTAGGACTACATGTATACACTTAGACATTTTATAAGAAAGGCAACACTTCTATCATATCATAGCACAACATTTAGTCATCCCTATACACATAAATTTCTGTAGTTGAATATGTTTTTTGTCACACACAAAACTATATAACTTGATAAGGAGCAGCACCACACCTGTCTCATGTATTTTTTTTTGGGGGGGGGGGGGATATAATAGCGAGGGGGCCTGTTGTGAACCATGTTTTATTAGATTTGTGCGTTTGTTTGTTTGGGGTTGTAACGTTGTACTCAAGGGTATTTCACTTATATGCAATGCATTGTCCACTTCACACTGTTCCTTGCCGAATTACGTTAAAAAACCGAGAGTAAATCTTCTGTTTCTTTGGTTGTCTGTTTTATGATTAATTATAAGTGACTCCACTCTAAATACAAGTATATGATGATCAGATGGTGTACACCAACTTCCCATGTAAGTCTTGAACACGAAAGACATCAAGTTAATTTAAACTCATCTCTGAAACCAGTGTATAAATTCACAAAATAACCTGTCAAGTTGACAAAAGGCCTTTGACTACACAGAGTTGGTTTAAAAGTTATTTTCTCTTGAGTGTGTGTTGTGTATGATATGGTTGGAGGAGTTTGCATAATAAAAACTGTGTCACAAATACGGAAGAGAATTCTATACCTTCTTTGTGTGATATAACCTAGATTTTAACTTCACTTTCTTTTTCATTGTACACTCACAGCAAGTAATAGGCTATTTACAGCCGTCCTCTTATCTATGGGCTATATAGGGGACAGCTTTCTCAGAGGCTGAATATCACATGAGCATCTTCTCAAATTTGAACTGTCGAATTGTTAGTTTAATGCCTTTTTTTCATATTTGCTCGATTGGGATTGTATTATATCGATGAAGGTTATTGCAGAAATGTGAAAGGGCTTCACCCCAGTGAACTAGATTAAAAGATTAGTGTTTATTGCCGTGCTTGTAGCTATTTCTCTTACACTATTGTAATTATTAAATGTAAAGCGATTTGATCTGCTGGCAAACTGCTGTTCCCGAAGGCTTAGGCAGCAGAAATTCCTTAAGAACAAACAGTACCCCCCCATCCACCAATGATTTTTTCTTATTTTATTCTGGTTTCTCAAATAAGGATATCTACAATCTGCCCATTGACTTATACAAAAGCTATGTAGACCAAAATATAGACATGCTTTATTGACCTGGCCTTAACGCTGCAGGCCATGCACTCAATGATTGATTGATTGATTGGTGTTTTACGCCATGCTTAAGGGTATTTCACTTATATGATGGTGGTGTATTCCAACAATAATTGACACTAGCATAGCCAAGATGTAAAACGTTTCCATAATGTTGGAAAGTTAATCTTCCTCCAGTGCTCGGTACAAACAAAGTATATTTTGTCAATGAGCTAGAGTGTAAGAGATTTAGGAGCTGTTGACTTTCTTCATAAACTGATTAGCAGGGCCTGGTCCAGATTTAAAGTTTGGAACCATTTACTATCCAAGCCAAAAAAAAGCTTGGTAGAGGGGCCAACCAGTCTGATGAAAGTGATGATCATTGTGAATGGATAGAAGGAACATTTTGTCTTCACATTTCTTATGTTTTAAGCAATTTCAGCTAAATATGCATGGTTTTTATGGACAAAACCCTGAGAAATAAACATTGGCTTGATAAATTGGTGTTAAACACCCTGCTTAACAATATTTCACTTATATGACAGCGTTGTACTTCCAAAGAGTGAACACAACCATTAATTCTACGTTGGTTTTTTTGTTTGTTTGATTGATTGGGGTTTAATGTCGTACTCAAGGGTATTTCACTTATATGACGACGTGCCAGACCAATGGGTGAAAGAAACCACCTTCAACATCACTGGCAGCAAACAAAGACAGGACGGAACTTTCAACAAATACAGGACGCAATACAGACACCATAAACAATTCAGCTTCCTGTTCCCCTTTAGCTCTGAGAGCACCAGGGCAACATGAAGCTCCCTCCAACCACCCACACATACAAATGGAATTAATGTTCCCCCATAGCTAACGGCTTAAATGTACTTCAATTATCCTCCCTCTAGCTTGTTTGTTTGATTGGTGTTTTAATGTCTTACTCAAGGGTATTTCACTTATATGACAACAGATTGTCCACGTCATATTGTTTCTTCTCTTATTATGGTGGAAACCTGAGATTAAACATATAAAAAAAACACTGTCTAATTTTGCTACTGCTCTCCGATTTTGTCAATTTTGCTGTATTTTTCATAAATGCACATTGATGTATTTAAAAATCAGCTTAGCACTGGAAAATGCAATTGTAAGCTTATCTCACAAAATTTTAGGGAACCAATTTTAAGGTTATGCCGGAAAAGAACATAACACAGGAAAGCTCCTCAAGTTGTATAATAATCTAACTAAAGCTCACCTCAGCAGTGGTATAGACCAGTGTAATAGCGAAGTAGAAGTTAGCATTAGCGCTGCCCGAATAGATCCACAGGTACCAGAGTATAGAAGCAAACACTGTACAGCTTACGTACATACAGGTCACCACAAACATGTTCCGCAAAACTGAAAATATAAATTCACACTAGTGTTAGTTCAAATCATTATATTGACCAATAGGAAATACAAGAGTACAATAATACAAAACAGCAAAAAAAAACCACAATTATAAATTTACATAAAGTAAATGAGTATGGTTAATAAGGTAAATTGTCTGTATTGTTTTCTGTTACATTCTAAAGCTTTGTCATATTATCTGCATTGTTAACTGTATCTTACATGAGAGGATGATTTTTGAATTATTGTTTGTTTTTTATTATATTTTACTGTTTACTGTAACTTACATTAGAAGATAAGTTTTGAATAATTGTGTGTATTGTTTGATGTCACTTACATGAGAAGGTAAGATTTGAATAATTGTGTGTATTGTCACTTACATGAGAACCTATGTTTTGAATAATTATGTGTATTGTTTGATGTAACTTACATGGGAAGATAAGTTTTGAATAATTGTGTGTATTGTCACTTACATGAGAACGTATGTTTTGAATAATTATGTGTATTGTTTGATGTCACTTACAGGAGAAGGGAAGATTTGAATAATTGTGTGTATTGTCACTTACATGAGAAGGTATGTTTTGAATAATTATGTGTATTGTTTGATGTCACTTACATGAGAAGGTAAGATTTGAATAATTGTGTGTATTGTCACTTACATGAGAATGTATGTTTTGAATAATTATGTGTATTGTTAGATGTCACTTACATGGGAAGGTAAGATTTGAATAATTGTGTGTATTGTCACTTACATGATAACGTATGTTTTGAAAAATTATGTGTATTGTTTGATGTCACTTACATGAGAAGGTAAGATTTGAATAATTGTGTGTATTGTTTGATGTCACTTACATGAGAAGGTAAGATTTGAATAATTGTGTGTATTGTTTGATGTAACTTACATGGGAAGATAAGTTTTGAATAATTGTGTATATTGTAACTTACATGAGAAGGTATGTCTCCATAAAGGTAACAAACAGAGATACAAAGCCACATCAGAATAACTTGGGTACGACTTAAATATCCCCATCAAGAAGATTAAAATGTATGCCAGAAATATCGGATGATCCCTAGAATTAGAAATCAATATGAAAATTAATCATTTGACAAGTTTTAACAATTATTTTAAGATACCTGTTCAGTGTAGAAACTTATCTAACGCAGATCAGTCCTCATGAATAAGTTAAGCTGGCTTTTATATATTTCTTAATAGTTATCACACTGGCACAGGGATGCCCATAAATTAAAACTACATGTACCGGTATCTACAATTAATTGATTGGTTGATTAATTGGTATTTTATGCCGTGCTTAAGGGTATTTCACTTATATGACGGTGGTGCATTCCAACAATAATTGACACAACCAAGATGTGAAGGTTTTTTATAATGTTGGAAAGTTAATTAATTGCTAGGTAAAAGACAGCATTGCTACGCTCCGAACAAAAATGGTTTGTTTGTTTGTTTGATTGGGGTTTAACATCGTATCAAGGGTATTTCTTTTATATGACGACGGATTGTCCACTTCACACTGTTCCTTGCCCTATTATGGTGGAAACCCGAGAGGAAACCTCATAAAAACCACCCCCACGATTGTCGGAGCCACATCTTGTGACTCACTCCTATACCAGAGGGTCGACAGACTGACTCGATCCCGTGAACGGTACATTGAAGTAGGCTTTAGAAACGGCACTCCCTAACCACTTAGCCATGGCTGGGGGCCCAACAAACTACCCGAAACCGGAGAGCTATGGATATAAAAGATAACATTACAATAAACCATATTTTGAACACTCCACTTTAGTAGGATATACTGGGATAGTACATGCTGGTTTGTAGGATCAACAAGCAGCAGGCCGAGAACAAATCCAGTCTTGCTAATAACCACTCACTTTATAAGGGTTTGTTTGATTGCAGTTCAATGCCAGCCTAATTATGGATAAAGAAAACCACCCTCAACGCCACTGACAACAAATAATTTGTTTGTTTGATTGCGGTTTAATGTCGTACTCAAGGGTTGTCCACTTCACAATGTTCCTTGCCCTAGTATGGTGGAAAACCGAGAGGAAATCTCGTAAAAACCACCCCCGCGATTGCCAGAGCCACATCTTGTGACTCACTCATATACCTGAGGGTCGACAGACGGACTCGCTCCTGTGAACGGTAAATCGAAGTAGGCATTAGATCGGCGCTCGCTAACCACTAAGCCACAACCGCGGGCCCACCATGGACATGAGTCACTGCTGTATCTTGAGGGATCCTGCTCAGTTTATATATTTGATTGGGTTTTATATCGTACTGAAGGATATCTCACTTATATGACGATGGATGGTCAACTCTTTCAGGTTTAAATACAGTGGAAAACCGCGAAGAAATCTCGTAAAAACATCACCCAGTATTCCCAGAGCCACATCATGTGACTAACTCATAAACTTGATGGTGGACAGGACAAGCAAACTCAAACTCATGGACGGTACATCACAATAGGATTAAACCACTGACACACAGTGACAAACTTCACACTGTTGACTCCATTATTGGTACTTCACCAATTACAGGTATGATCAGGGTTCAGGGGTGGAAATGTGTAAAATATTTTGTCAGACATTTTTCCAATTTTGTCCTGCAGGCCATTTAACACGATGTTAAATTCTGGGGATCTTTACAGGACAATCTCAATTTTTACTGGAAATGTCCTGCAAATGTATAGTTATTTCCACCCCTGCAGTAGATGGGTTCAGAGTGGAAGGATGAACCTTGGACAGGTTGACTGTATGGGTGACAGTAGATGGGTTCAGAGTGGAAGGGTGGACTGTGGACAAGTTTAGTGGATGGGTGACAGTAGATGGGTTCAGAGTGGAAAGGTGGACTGTGGACAGGTTGAGTCTATAGGTGACAGTAGATGGGTTCAGAGTGGAAGGGTAGACTGTGGACAGGTTAACAGGATGGGTGACAGTAGACAGGTTCCGGGTCGACTGGTTGACAGTGGATGGGTGGACCATGGACAGCCTGACCTTAGGTAGGTTAACTGTGGATAGGCTAAGGACAAGTTGACCGCTGTCTGGTTTAATGTATAGGAATACATGGAGACTACAGATTTCAGCCTAATGTCTGGTGACATAAGAAGTCCTTGTCATAATATCCATATAAGTGTGTACAGCACAGATTTATTACAGTCTATTATTTTGTAATTTAGGCAAGCCAGTAGGTGTGAAAGGAGTCTCTGAGGTAAAAGCTTTACGCGAATTGGTTGATAAAATAAAGTGTAATGTTCATGTCCTGATAGATATCACTTTGTTAGCCATGTTCACATGTAAAAAAATCTCTGACTGTTTAACTTAAAGGCCCTATTTTTTGCCCTCGCTTATTACACAAATTGACATATCCAAATTTTATTTTGGGCAAGACAACATACAAGTTTTTCATAACTCTGAGCTAAAGAGAAAGATGAAGTCGATCTTTTTTGGTGGTTGTATTGTGCCCTGTGATTGTCCTGTCTTGTCCTTGTTTGTTGCCAGTGTAGTTTGCTTCTGGTTGGGCTGGCACACTGTCATGTGAGTGAAATAACCTTAACTACGACGTTAAACCCCAATCAAAGAAACGAACATAACTCACAACTTTATTATAACAATTTGTTGCAACTGAAACTAATGGTCAAATTATTAAAGACATTTTCCATCCTTAGAGATATTTCAATGCTTATTTCCCAATCTATAAAATACAAAGTGGCCTATCCAGTTTTCGTACAAGGTTTTTATTGGCATGTCAGCATTGGGATTGTCAATTCAGGATTTGTAGAATAATATGCTCTCTTGTTTTATGTCCGTTATAAATCATTAAGAGTAACTAGACCGGGCTGAATCAACGGGGATAATTGGAATTTGATTAGCCTGGCAACATGCATGGATGGGTATTTGGTGACAAACGAGAAGCTTTTCTAAATATTTCACAACATTCTAAAATCTCAGTTATGCAGTTTAAACAAATCCTTTGAAAGAAAGAAGGTTTATTTTCTTAAGCTGTGGTTTTATTTTAAAATTATTGATGTGTTAATGTGCCGTTGTCGTTGTTAGCTGCAGTTATGCATGTCCCCAATTCCTGCGTTAAAAATGGAAGTTTATTTGCATCACTAATGGCCCAATGCTGTGAGTCATTAGAGACAAGAGGCCCTTATTAGCGTCACATGGACTCCACATTAGCACCAGTGTGATTATCAATAAACAAAAGACTTGCGCAGGATTTGGTCCGGTCAAGTTAATTTCTGAGAAAATCAATGAAGTCACAGTTATTTACATGTGGAAGCAGCGTTCTCTTAAGGCGTCCTCGTCTCCCGGCATAATTCAGGTGTTTTGGGGTTAGTGGACATGTCTCTACTTAAGCTGTATAATAGCAGAGCACCGGGCTGTAATTAATAGCACGCTTTGCACAACATGAAAATGATTCAATTAGGAGCCTGCATCCTTCGCAGCAGTGTGTGATCACCCTAAAACACCCCCTTTGTCTGCTTAACATTCTGATGGATGTTTGTCAAGGGAACAACTTTTATGTTGCATAACTTGTATTCAGTTTATCCATTTAATCCAGTGATTTGTTTGCTGTTCAGTCTAATAGCCCTTCAGATTCTCGTCCCTCATTTGTCCCCTGTAGCTCTATAGGCATATTGATGTTCACTACAGGCAACTCACACACATATTTAACCTTAGCCACTTACTTCTCTTGGCTTCTTTTGAGGCAATTTAAAAAATGTACTTATTTTGTTGTTTTTTATATTAAATAATGTATTTAAGTAATAAATTTACTATATACTAAATAATGGATTAAATTTATAAACAGGATATCTTACTTTGGATGGCAACAAAACAGGCACCTTTTCCTTTAAACAAAGAAGGTTTTTCTTTAGTAAATGATGAAAGTAGTTCCCCATTTTCAGAAAAATGATAGATTATTATGTGTATACTTTTGTCATCTAATATATTCGTTGACTTTTATATTTAACAATCTTTTGTTCATACGATATTTTTTCTCATGTCCTGCAAACTCTATTTGAAGATTGTGGACAGCAACCTTTCTGTTGCCCTCTTACTCTCAGAGCTAAAGGACAACTTGACTATCTGTTTGTGATGTCTTTATATAACGTCCTGTATTTGTCCTGTTTTGGTTGGATGCCAGTGGTGTCCTTTACCATTGGGCTGGTATGCAATCTTCTCCAACTTTGCCCTCTGGCTCGGGGTAGTTTGATGGAAGAGTAGCAATGCTGTCTTTACTTAGCACTGGAGGAAAATTAACTTTCCAAACTTACGTAAACACTTCACATCTTGGTTGTGCTAGTGTTAATTATTGGTGGAATACACCACCCTCATATAAGTGAAATACCCTTAATCATGGTGTAAAACACCAATCTTTCAATCTTCTCAAGCTTTAAATAACCACACTAACGGTATCCTTAAACAGTTATACTCTTCTCTCAAATGTTCCTCCAATACCTAGTAAAGACAGCAAGCTAGGCTAGTATGAACATATAAAACTTTTTTTGTTGATCTTCTAAAATTCCTGACTCCGGAGTTGTAATTTTACTGTCATTGATGTTACAGTGTATTACTGCATTGTCTGACTTGTTTGCGAACTGCCTGTGGCTTTCATTGACCTCTGTGATTCAGCCATGAAAAGTTCCTGTCAAGATGCTATATACAATAAATATCTATCTGTCACTCTGCTCAATTCTCAGTTTAATATCTTGCAGGGAGAAAGAAAAAGCTGAACTAAAAGACCGTAAAGTTTTGGAGATACTGCAAATTAAAGATGACAAGATTGAAGAGCTGCACTCTATGTTGTCGGCACATGGTAGGGAATTACAAGATTTCAAATCCAAGTAAGTTGGGGAGTTTTTCATGGATATTTCTGGAGCCATAGTAGGGTGCTGTCCCATTTAAACTATAGTGTCCTGTCTTGTGTGTGGACATTTATTTATTCCATGATTCCATCAGACTATTTAACGGGTCGTATAATTTTGAAGTATATTTATGCTCCTAGCTATGGAGGAGCCTTAATATTTCAACAGACCATTTACATACTGTAAATGCCTTAATAGTCACACAGCATGAATTTTTGTGGAACTCAATTTTCCACGAAAGATTCAACCAGCGAATCAATTATTAATTACATGTATTATCAATATACAACCAGCAAAAAGTCGTTTTTTGTAAATCTGTGAAAGGTAATACCCGCAAACATAAAGGCATTCACAGTTTACGGTAGTACTTGTTAACGGTTTGGAAGTACATCACCATTCTGTAAGTGCAAACCCCATACACACTGCATTAAACACCAATCAATCAATCAATCAATCAATAAACATTGAGTTAAACTGTATGAATCTGGTCAGGTAAAGCCTCAGGCATGTATTTGACAATTTCATCAAAAGAATCATGACATTTTTAGCTTCTCATGTTTTAGAGATATGTGAGTTTGAATTGACTGAAATTCATTAAGTATCTTTTCAAAATTCATCTTTTTATTTTAACTACTCAGAAAGTTGTACCGAGCATTTATCAGATGGTTTATGAGCTGACTTTTTTGGTGGATGTCCCTGTGCCAGTACGGCTACATTTAAAAAAAAAAGGATTTCAATTTCAATTTTCTTCGTCATATAAATACCTTTGAGTACGACATTAAACCCTAATCAAACAAACAAAAATTAAATTCCTCCCGTTGTTTCCATCGTTATATTAGGAGAGAAACTATATGAAGTGGACAATCCATAGTCATATTAGTGAAATATCCTTGAGAGCGACGTTAAACAGCAAGTAAACAAACAAACAATCCCTTTAGAAATAAGTACTGCATGTGTAAGTAGCCAAATTGGATTTGCACCCTGTCACACATATTTATTGTACAGCAAGTTGGCAGTATAAAACCAACTTCTGCATTTCCCCCAGGCGTGTGGAACAGCAGAATGATTTGGTGGCTTCAAAGAATGAAAACAATGCTTTACAGGAACGATTGTCATTAATGCAAGATCAGGTTAGTAGTTTTATTTTTGATTGTCAACTGTAATATTATTAGATTATTTTCAATGTAATACTAACAGTGTTATTTGGACACAAATTATTCAAACGGTTACTTCGTGTCATATGGTGTGATTTTCATTTGTAAAGATCTCATATTTCCGGAGTGTGCCAGAAATATAACAGTTGCTGCTCTTAAACACCATTTCAATGATTGTCAGCAAATTTATTCTTAATATCTATCCTAAACTCAAACATATGTAGCCCCCTTGCCATATTCATTAAGGGCAGTGCGATTGTTACGAGCTTTAAAATGCTGTCTTTACACTGGAGGAAGATGAACTTTCCACGAAAGCCAAACATTAATTATTACATGGTTATGCCAGTGTCTTTACTGTTGGAACACATGGCTGTCATATGAATGAAATATCGTTATGCTTGGCGTAAAACACCAGTCAATCAATCAATCAATTATAAATATGTACCAAGTTATATTGAACAGACACAGTATTAAATTATCTGTCTGTGGATCAAAGGTTATGTTCTAAAATAAAAAAGTAAATTTGTGTATAAATTATTTATTTAACCACATCACTTTTCTGTCAAAGTGGGAGGAAAATTTCGTAGTGTGATTGTAATAAATTCAACTTGAATGCTAGTTACGTCATTTATGAAGTGCAAATCTAGATGTATTTGAAAAGTGCTTTTTTGGATATAATTTGTAACATATAGTTTTTGAATAACCAACTCGACTTAAATGATTCAGGTTTATGTATCAATGTGGTGTTCTATGTTGTAAAATTAAAATAATTCTAACAAGATGAACACATTTTTAATAAATTATTTTATTAGTGTGATGTAAATTTTGTCTTTGTGCTTATATCTCCAGCAGTGTATTGTTCATAAGAAGCCCTTTATCTAGTGTAGAAAGAATAGTCTGTATTGGTATTTATAGTGTTGGAATTCGGGTGTCCTTTTCTATTGGGAGTGTTGGCTGTCTCAGAATCTAATCCTGTATTGGCATTTTAATTGGCCACGAGTCCCCATGCAGTCTAGCTATTTCATTTACCCCACACAAACGGCTATTGATTGAGAGTTTAGTGTTTATACCAATGTAACATGTAGTCAACTTCTCTCATTTTCTTCCTCACTCAATTATTCAAAGCCAAGTCACATAAGATTTGTTTGTGCCCTGAAGGCGGGCAAAGAGAACTTGTCCTGGAATGGTTGTCATTTGTCATCCCCCACTTCCAGTATGATGGCCTATTACACATGCACACAGCAGATTAGATCATGCATTAATGATAGCGCAGCCAAATTTGGCCGCATCAAAGCAATTTGGACAGGAGCCATTTTTGACCCATAGAAAAAAAACTGAGTAGTGTGTATGAATCAGGATAGAGGATGATCGTCTCAAACAATCAGAATAGCGCCCAGCGCAAAAACAAACTGCCTCCAAACACTTCTAGTGTCCCTGGCACAGCCTAATTTCTCGTCATTCAAGCAAACTTTATTGAATTTCTTGTGTAAACTTAGATAAGATTGTAAAGGAATCTTCTGCAACAGCTGAATTGGGTACTTGATGGTAATGGCTTTAGCCTTGGTGACTAACAGGGCAGCACAGAGGTTGGCCGCCCCTTTTGACAATTTTTGTAGATGAGGAATTGGAGTAAGATGGCCGTTCACCAATCCAATAACCCTTCAGGTCCCTGCGTGACAAGTCCCTGGCAATATGAGTTTTCATCCTGCAAAGGTCGACTTGTGTCTACACTTTGGTGCCAGTACTTGGTAGTGTGTTTATATGGCCAGAAGAGGAGTCCCTTTCCCTCCACATGGGTGAATTGTTTTGTCAGCAAACACACCAGCACGCTTCCCCACCGTCATCAAAGAGCTGTTTGTTAAAGTGGCAGACATTCCGCACACGGCTTTAGGAGCTCTTCTAATTTTTGGCCAGGACATCCAAATTGTACTGTTATCGTTTGGTGGATCATTTCGGTGTGCATGTCACACAGAAATCTCACCGCCATATGGACTGGGGCTGATATTATTATTGACTTCTTCTCGGCCTCTAATAAAGTAGAAAAATAAAGAAAACATTGAGCTGAGTGTCAATAGTTTTTCTGGTATAAGCTTACATGTAGATTGTTTCCCTAAGCTAATATCACGCCTCTGCAGTCACATGCTGTCCATGAGATTGATCATTATCCAAACATTTAAACACGTTGATAATGTTAACACTAATGACCTTCTGTTTGTAAAGTGGTTAAGCCTGTTATTGGGCTGTGAGGTTGTTCTGTCTTAGTGCCTGTTGTCCCCTGTGGTCAGGACCGAACACTCAGACAGACAGACGACAATCAAATTATCCCATAATAATATATACAACTTTTTGTTCTTGATGATGTCCACATTTTCACAACTCTAAGAAATTCATTCTGGTGCTAGGTCTTCATTCATATGTATTAGACTGGATAAAGCTCTGTGCCTTTAAATTTTCTGTTTTCAATTTTGATTTAAGTTGAGAATCCTTTGCCTTATTATCTGTTTTTCAAACAGCTGAATCTTTGGATAATTTTTTTTTCAGATTTGACACACATGTCTACTTTAAAAGCATCTTGAAAAGTTCATATTTCATGTTTTTGAGGGCGAGGTTTTTCTGAATTATAGATTTTTTCGAAAAAGGTATTTTGACTCTGACATTAGGTTTGTCATCTTTATCCTTTGTTGATTTTCATAATGCTTTACATGCATGTATATTAAAAAATGACTTGAACGTTATATTCATTATTGTCAGGTCAGCATTACTGTAGTCTGCTTTTAATTGCCTTGTTCGTTTTGTGACTATTAAGAGGATTGCCAGAAATGAATACAATAAAATAAAATATATATATTATTTTTTTTCTTCTTAAAAAAGACAGATTACTGTTTTCAAAACTGCATTGATTGTAACCGAGGAAAAAAACTTATATTGAAATAGATAAGAGGTTATCATATGGTGCATCCATAGTCCTACTCTTCACTCTTTAGTAGCACGAACAATGCTTTATCAATGATTGTCAGAGACTGTCGTTTGATGGCTTTGATTCGTTGATTTGTGTTTAAGATAGTTCGCCCACTTCTCACTCAGCGTAACTAAAATATGATAGAAACCCAGAAGATGAACTCGTAAAAAAAAAAAAACCACCCCGATGACAGGGGCTTAGCCAGAAATCAAAAGTATGGTGTCCAAATTGGTAATTTTGCTTCACTTTTCAAATAATTGGGTTTCCCTAAATCCTGCATGTTAAAGTTTCTTAAAACAGGGTGTCCAAATGAGGCAATTGTTCACTTCAGGGTGTCCATTTGGATGAGTGAACTGGGCAAGATCCTAAGCGATTTCCAGCAAAGGATTAGGCAGAGGGGTGTCCACCTGTCCAAATAGACACCCTGAATTGAACAATTACCTCATTGGGACACCTTGTTTCAAGAAACTTTAACAGGCAGGACATAGGGAAACTTAAAATTTGACACCCAGTTACTTAAAACGTGAAACAAAATTACCAAATTGGACAGCATACTTCTGATTTCTGGCTAAGCCCCTGATTGCCAGTCAACTTGTGACCCTCATATAACTGGTCAACCTGGGGACTATCAGAGGGCGTCACTATTCCGACGCCCTAAACACTTGACCAGAGTGGCGGGTCTGAATTCATTTTGAGTAGCGCTGACCACCTGAATGGTATTAAACACCAAAAAAGCATTTTTCTCATTACTTATGTGTAAAAATTGTGTTGGGTCATGTCTTACATGTTGAATACATGTAGATGCTAATAAATGGGCATCAATTCACTGTGTAGAAAGACAGTAGATGTCCAAGTGTATAAATATGTATATATATGCATATTGTTGGATTGATTCCTGCCATCGATTGTAAACGACTGACACCTACAGATTTGTCAAGTCAGCCCCCAAGGTAATTTATAACGCCCAGTTTCCCTGAGGTCAATTATCACCAACACGACCATCGCAGAGGTAATGGACACAATTTTCACGCCATGTCTATATGCTGATATTATATTCTTATTGACTATTGCTGTTAACAATTTTCTGTCATTACTGGCGACATAGCTGAGGGCTGTATTAATAGGAATCCATGAATACCTCCACATTGTTTCATACCAATTCAAGCCTGCCCAGGTCATCTGAAATGTCAAACTTAAAATAAGTGCTTTGGTTCCTCCAAAAACTGCATTTTATTTCCCAAAAATTTGAACAACTATTTGATTTGCTTTTGCATAGAATCATACAAATGACACTGGCACCATGTGCTGTTTTGACTTTTGGGCATGTAATGGAGGTCCTATTCAAGTTAAATATGTGCTGATCAGTTATCAAAACAAAAAAAGGTCTGGATTTGGTTAAATTGGAGGAGTACATTCATTGATAATCATATTCTATGAATTCATATCAGATATACAGAGATGATGTGCAATATTTAAAATAGTTTAGTTTTGTGTTAACAGTTGTTGAAGATAATTTTCCTGTTTAGCAATTTGTTTTTCCCTTCTGAGTTAATCAACTTAACTTTAATGTTATTTTCGTTCAATATTAATGGATGAATTATTAATTTTTAGGTATGATTGTTTCAAGCTAAAATAGTTTGGTCTTCATACATGTAACCATTTTTGTTGTGGACTGCCACAGTTTCTTACTGTAGATCTAGTTGAGTGCTTCTGTTGTTTGGTTTGTGTCACACTATATAAGATGTAGCTGTGTATAATCTCTGTTTTGCCGTGAAGTCATTTTGTTAGGATTGTAGTTCACACTGCTTCACTTGTTTGAGTGGAAAGACACTTGGGTATTCCATGTTATCAAAGAATTTAGCCGAGACATGAAAATCTTGTTGAATAGCCATACAAGTGTTAGCTCTGATGGCACTCAAACTGAAACACCATTCGCTCTCGATTCCTTTTAATTGAATAACCATCGCTTTTGTGCTGCCTCGAGAGGATTGCATGTAAGCTAGTTGACACAAGGACTGAATAATTCCGACATGGTAATCTTTGATCCTGTCTTCTCCATTGACAATTGATTAATTCAATGACTCCTGGTGGAACTGTCTTAGTGTAATTGTCGTTTTACCTAAATTAACGATCACTGATACAAGCAATTCTTTCCCTAATCATATGTATTAAAGGAGATACAACTCTGACCTGTACTTTTTTTAGATAAAAAGACATTTAGGTCATTGACCACAGACTTATACGTTGGATAAATCATTAGAATTCGAGAAATAATATATTTGAAAAATGAAGACTGATTTTCCTAGACAACACACATTTACTCTTTGAGCTGAGGAATCTTGTAGTTTATCTTTGCTTCTTTGATTTAGCGTCTTGTATTATTCTTGTGTTGCCTTAATTGGACCATAATCTAACAAACAAACAAAGCTTGGCAACATAGGTCTGAACATAGATATACTGTTGCCACCTTGCACTGGAGGAAAAATAGTTTTGTTACAGAGCAAATCATTTCACATTTTGTGGGCCCTCTGGCTAAGGGTAGTTTGTTTGAGTTGAATGAAATATTCTGCAAAAAAGCTCCTCATTTAGTATCACCCTCTTGCTAAGGGTAGTTTGTTTGAACAGCAGCAAACTGTCTTTACTTACACTGGAGGAAAATTAAAGCGATACTCCAGGCTGCAATAACCCCTATATCAATTGAAAGGTAACCATTAAATATACTTAAATATGGCATTGACTTATCGTTTATTATTTTTAAAAAATAACCTGCGGATTACAGATATATACCAACCTACGGACACTGGCAGCTGACATTATGACGTCACGCGACTCACACTCTTGTGTGTT
>JAVFBX010091153.1:0-11111 GCA_034783855.1 Mopalia kennerleyi | reverse complement strand
AGTTCAAATGTCATGGTAAGATTTTGATTGTGTGGTTATAGGTATATCTCAAAGTTCAAATGTCATGGTAAGATTTTGATTGTGTGGTTATAGGTATATCTCAAAGTTCAAATGTCATGGTAAGATTTTAATTGTGTGGTTATAGATATATCTCAAAGTCTGCGTTGAAAATCTAGAAGGTTATAGTTTATTTTACTCCTAACCTTTTACGCTTGTATAAATTTAAATTTAAAAGTCAAAGTATTAATATTAAAATATTCACACCTATTTTGTTACCATCTAGCTTTTCAACGCGGATAGCGGCTTTGGAATGAATCCTCGCCATCATCACCTTTTCTTAGTAAGTCACGTGGTGGAGCTGTAATATTAGCCCACAGTTGCGGAAAAATCCATGCGGCAGCTTAAAAATGTTTAAATGCGAAAGGTGTGTGAAAAATGGAAAAAAATTGAGTTAAGAATTATTAAGTTTTTAATAGCGTTCAAAAAGAATTGCATTGTTATGTAGCTTAAGGACATCATTACATAGTCCCGATGCATGTGGTCATACAGTTGGAAATTGACGGACGACAACAGCACGATTTACGAACAGTTACCCAATATTATTACACAACATGGTCCTTGTTTATGACCAAGCGGTCTGTACGCAATATAATGGAGTTATAACGACGGCAACGAGTTAAATCAGACGATCCACATCATGGGCGGCAACTCAGATTACAAAATAAAATAAAAATGAACGGCTCTATCAGGACGCCGCGCTTACAGATTCTCCCGTTCGATTCCTCGAAGAACTTAAGACAAAAAATACATTTATATTTCTTAATTCAACTGTACCCCATCGATTATTTGCATTTTATTGCATAACCCATACACTTCATGATATCGTTCCAATGAATTGTACTATTGTCTCAAGAGTAACATCCCGAAAATCTGCATTCGAAACACAGTGTTCCCTATCGCCCACCATATTCTTCATTTGTGCGCCATAAATAATAGTACCGACAAACATTGAAGAAATTGCACCAATAATATGCCTTAGAACAGTGTTAAAGGTAAAACGGTTTCATGTTAATACTATTTAATAGTAATTTTTGACAGTTTTCTACTTTAGTCATTACTAGCTACAGATAGGAAGATGAACAAGGTGTTTGTCGTTTTGTTTTGATTTTGTTTGACTGGTTTCAAAATCCATTGTCTTCCACTGAATACTCCAACAGTACTTCATAAATAGTAACAATTTAGGTTGCCTATAACAGAGGGATCAAGTTCGCCCCATCATTGTGTAACTACCAAGTAGGCTACAAGACTTGCAACGAGCGTATAATATGCAGAAAAGTAATTACTCCAGCCCTGTGATTGGCTAGTTAAGAATGGTATGTGTCGGGTTGTCTTCATCACGTTTTCTGTATACTTTGATACACGCCAAAATCATTATATGACATTTCCGGTGTGATATGTTACGTGATAGAAACCTAATCTTACGCCTTAAATAATATGAGATTACGTCATACATGACAGAAAATTTCTAATGCGTGCATTTTGACCAAGCTCATGTAAGATAACATAAACTGACGTGAGACAAAAAAATTTAACGTGATATAATTATTCAAAGTATGTTTTTCTTTGAAATGAGGCGATTTGATTGGCTGGTTTAACATCAAGTCATTTTTTAAACACTCGCGTCATATCGTGTCAAATTGAGACGCACTTGACCCACCATAGACAAACGCTGTGAGACTTAAGAGTTTCTCTCGTGAAAGTGCTTCTGTGCAATGTTCTCTATTAAACCATGGTTGAAGTCCTACCCGTGTTCAACATTCGGCAGAGGTGATATTATTGTATGTAAGCCTATGTGTCATCGCCACAAGAAAACATAAACAAACAATATATTGCGCATGTGACAAGACATACACCTAAATCTAGGACAACCATTGATGTTGTCTTAGAGAGCTATACAGGTCTGAGTATCTAGGTCAACATAGTAGGCCTATAAAACATATTTCGCCTATATGCCCTATGATGTAATGCAAAGTTCAAGACACATTTCATTGGCAAAACTACATAGCATACAAATAGATATATCAGACACACATACGATGCCGAATCAACCAAATAACTGTATCTGGACATGTTGATTGATTACGACAGTGATTTAGTATGTGTGTAAACAGGAGGCTAAATTATATGGGTGCTTTTCGATAAATATTGAGGGGATAATATTCATATTCAAATAAGTCATATATAATCCCAACAGAAAGGCCATCTAGTTAGAACCTTTAAAGGTTCTTCGGAGTGGACCATATAGCGAACCTTTATTGGTTCTTTGAAGAAGCCTCTAAAAATGGTTCTTTGAAGAACCCTTCAAAAAGGTCGTTGAAAAAATCCAAAACTTGCTTGGAAACTTCTCCCAGTTCGACAATCACAAAATGGAGAACATGGACGCTGGATTTCAAATTATCACGTGACCATAGACTCGTTTTCATTTCGCACGCAGAATCATTTTCCTTAGCAAAGAACACTTTTTCACCACGAAAAACCTTTTGGTCGTTGATTTTGTCTGAAGAACCATTTACCACCATAGGTTCTTTGAAGAACCTTCGTGACATACTTAGAACCATTTCAGAACCTTTTGTTCTTAGAGTGTACGTAATTGTTAATATAATACATATCTAGACATAGATTATTATACTGTCATAGTAATAAAATTAAAATGCATAGCGCATAACGCATAACGCATAACATAATAAAGAAAACTTACACCGACTATTTGGTGTTTTCCAGCAACGAAGTCTGCAACCTCGCCAATAGTGCCCTGCCATTGGTCAGGCGTGCAGCAGTATTTAGTCTGCCCAAAGGCGACCGACAATATGGCAGAAGTGACGAGAAGATGAAACATTGTGTCTTGAAAAGCCGGTACTTTCAGGTTACATATACACAAACAGTCTACGCCAACCTGATGGGTTTATGTTTAAATACTATTTGGTCACCTGAACAGATGAACTACGATCAGCGTAAGGTTCTTCGAATGACAACGTTGACAACCGGTGACATTGAGCAAGATCTTGCTCAGAGTCACCGGATGTAAACGTGCAGTACAAGGTAGTAATTTCAAGGTCAGGTCGTTCAGTGAATTATTTGACCCAGATTTGATAGGCTTCGTAACATTAGAATTATAATACGGTTTATCATTTCAGCGAAGTAGACACGTTCTATTGGACACAAGCACATCCACGACGTGCAAGCTGTTTACTTGTGAAATTTTAGCAGTGTAAAGGCTCTTTTACTAATTCAATGGTTTGTCTTTTTTCTTACTCTGTGAAAAACCGATAGGAAACCTTAACCTCGTACATTGATTAGCCTACTCTACTTTGTTTTTTCTAGTTAACCATTGTGTCAGCTCTGTTAGCCTTTTCTTGAAAAAACAGTAACTAAGTGTCATCCATGCGTCTGACTGGATACAATCAGACATATTGGTTTAACCATTTTCTGCGACACACAAATCCTACATCTAAAGATACTGCTCGTCTTTTTTTGACGAACTTGCCACTCACACCAAAGATTTTACATTGATTGAATTGGTAAGAAAGAATCATGTTCATATCCTGATCATCCCACCACAAACACCACATAGATCTCAACCGATAGATGTTTTCATGGGCCCACTTAACACATACTATGAACAATAAGTGCGTGCATGGCTAAGGAGCCACCCATAAAAAGTTATCGTTACTTTGGTATCATAAGGCTGACCCAAAATCCAACACCACAAGTGATTTGGTTTAGACGGGGGTATATCCATTTAATTACAATATATTCCCGGATTATGTTTTGCTGCAGCCGAAACAACGGACGAGTCTGCACCATGTGGGTTCATCTAATGGCACCCCGCCTCTGTCAGGTCCCTCAAGTGCCATCCAGCCAGTGCCATATCCATCTAGTGACACCCAGTCAGTGCCCTGTCCATTCCGCGACGGGTATAGTGTTGAAAAGTAACGGGTATAGTGTTGAAAAGTAACCCGGTAAAAAACCAACACATTTAGTTTGAGTTGTTGTTCAGGTTGGCCATTAATTTGTTATTATGCTTATAACCCCATGGGAGTGTTGCATTGAATCGATTAACTGAGTGGTTTTATATGCAGAGTAGCAAAAACCGTATGCCAAAGAAATCTGACATTCAATGTTAAAGATATTTCATTTTGCCTCAAGGCAAGTTTGTCTCTGTCCCATGCTCCCCTATATAGATTGTAATTTATTTGACAGTTTTAGTAGACGCTTACCAATATGGAAACATTTAGCTCGTGAGTCTGTTTAACAATAAATGACGTTTTATCTTTCCCATTATTCTTGTGGCCATTATATTTGTCCGGTATCAACGCCATAAAAACATGCCTTACATTTTCACAAAGAGCGTATAGGAACTGCTTTGCACCGCCTTCGATCCGGTCGTCAAATAAATGATTCCAGGCAGCTCCGAACCTCAAAACATATCCATGGGTGCCTGTTAACTTAAGGTTTTGGTAACAGTCATTTCCAATAAATTGTGGGCTTCTAGTTTTGTAATGAATGTTTATTTTTAAAACCGGTTACAAATAAGATAATTTGACAAAAAGGGCATTGTTGCGTTTAAAAACCGTAATGTTAATAAATACGGTTAATAAATACCACTGTCGGTATGTTGTATAACAAACTAGTTGTCATGCTTTAACCCAGACTACACAGGAATACATTGTCAAGCCTTTCCGAAAGAAATTTGATTTGTTTTTTTTGTTTGATTGGGGTTTACGTCGTACTCAAGGGTAATTCACTTAAATGACAGCGGATAGTCCATTTTACACAGTGCGTTAGGTAAATACCGTGGAGACCTAAAACAACCACGCCCGCGATTGCCGGAGCCACATCGACCGACACACGGATATACCAGATGTTCACAGATTGACTAGATTCGCCAACCACTGACCCGCGGCAGCTGGGCTCACCAAGAGAATAAAGTACTAATAAATAGGCTTTCATGTATTTATTTCATATAAATTTCATTAATATTTATAAGGACAGCAAACTGGTTAGTTTAAACATAGTTGGTTTGTTTTCTAGTAGGTGGGAGTCTCACATTCAGTTTGGCCCATTTAACCGTATAAGACAAACTGTTAACAATACCTATAAACCTCTTGCTCAATATCACGGGATTTGTAAGTATTATTTATGCAATCATGTGAATATGGTGCAATATGTCACAGTTGATATATCCTTGACCCACTTTGAAACAAGAACAAACAAGTACAAGACAGACCACAGACAGGGCAAGTCTCGTGTGAACCACGTGCCATGTTATTTGATTAAAACCGCATTCCCAGCTCACAACTCTGGTCGTAAACCAGACCCTGTTTTAGTGTGATATTCGGCAGATGACGAGAAATTACAACTGTACAAATACATCTGGGATATAAGCATGATGTTGTTGCCTAACTGAAAAGCTGGCCCAACTGAATCAACATACGGCTTCAATTTCGTTATTTTGTGATAACACCTTCTCAGTTTGAAAAGATTCTTTATTTCAGAAAATTGTGCAGTTTGAAACCCGTCTCTCAGAGTCAGGCATCGATTCGCCAGTATTAAATGCCGGTCACCTAGACCACTCAGCCACCGGACTTCAAACTTACTGCTAATTTAAATATTTGAACCAATTGACACACTATAAAGTAGCTGGACTGCTCCGTAAGCGTGGCGGATATTAGAACTTCTTCACATGGCCCCAATAACGAACACGATAGAGAGCGGTTTTAATATAGGCAGTGAGCCTGTTCACCAATCCACTTTTCATTTTTGTGAAATAAAAATACTGTTTAAACCAATAACGAACGCAATGACCTTACATATAACCGGGTAATCGTTGAACTTGCCTGGTGATAAAATATTTTCGAAAAAGCGCTGTAATTGCACCGCTTAGTGTAATAACATTACAATAAGCGTTGCGATTGCAACGCTTAGTGTAATAATTATTAAACTAAGAGATTTTATTACACTAAGCCGCCTTACAGTGGTGCGGTAGGTGATAAAACCGGGTGAACTCCAGTGTCCAGTCAGAAATTAGCCTTTTGAATTGATATTAACGTGGCAAGTATATTGATTTGTTCAAATTATAAAGCTTTGGGTCCTAGCGGGCTCCTGACCATCTCCATCCGTATGGAGTAACAACGCAAGATAATGAATAAGATAAGCAAAGCTTATGGTTGTAAACGTATTGTTAGCTCATTGTAAAAAGCAGTATTTTTTTTAGCATTTCCTCTCCAGCACACCTACAATTTGTTTTTTTTTGATTTTTGAAGGACGGTTTGCTTTCTCACACAAGATCCAGGTGTCTTGTCAATGTAGTCTATACCTCATTAATGTTACAGCGGATTCCATTTTCGCTTGGAGGCTGTCAGTTTATTTTCCAATTTAGGCCTCTTGAGACAAAAATAATACCTAGAAATTTAATCCTTTGAGGACCGAAAGGTTAGATATTGTTCCTCACCTACATGTATCACTTCATATCGACTATACCGCTTTCCATTTTGGTATTGAAATTTAAACAATATGGCGTATTCTGATACCTTTTCATATTGGGAAATGTACGAGTAATTCCTGACGGAAAATGCTAGTCCGGCAGTCTTGTATCTCACCGACATTTAGTATAAGTTGATATTAATATTTTATTAACAGCTTATTTTGGCTGACAGAATGATTGATTCTGAAAACATTGCGTTGCTTTAGACTCACAACAAAGTCTAATAGTGAATGTGTTTGTAAGTTTTCACATTAATTGAACTCATTTGTTTTTTTAAGAAATTGTTTTAAATTACCTACTACACCGATTTAATTGGTTTGTTTGAATGGAGATTTGTCGAGTACTGCAAACCACCCAATTACAAGAAGTATGCATGGTAGTATCTATATATATAAAGTAGATATAAAACTGAAGAGTTCTATTGTCCAGTAATGATTCAAATATTAAAGGGACAGAACTCTTCCGTCAACACCCGTGGGCGTGATTTGCTTACAGCGGCAATGCCGATTTCAATGACCAATTTATAGCATAACATAAACATTTTTTTTTGCGAATTTTCACAAAGAAACGTAGCTTTAATGTAAAATTCGGCTTAAATCTATGGCATTTATGGAGTAACGTATTAGTTCCAGCTGGGATTACAATAAACATAGATATGTAACAGCAAGTTTTAACCTTGAATTGCCGATGAAATCACGAACTTTCTCGTAGAGCACGGGAACTGGCGAGATGCTAAATCGGTTTGCAAGCGGAGAAGACAGTGTGTTGAGCAAAAATTACTTAATTTCATTCATTAATATTTCCATTTTGCAACTGCTTACAGAAATAAAAAGACATATTAACGACTATCTTTAATTCGATAGAAAGCGTTATTATAACTCAGAGAAAGTGCAAAAACGATCCAATGTTGAACTAAAAAAAGTTTGTTCTTGCGGATAAAAAAAATGGCGGCCGATTGAAGGCAGTGAAGGCGATCGGGACTCTTTTGGTGTTTCAAACCCCTAAGGTAGTTTTTTTATTCACTCCCTTGTCAACCAATTAAGTCCGTCAAAGAGATATTAATGCTTTTCTAGTTTCATTTACAATTCAGATAAATTAATATTTCGATTATTTGTTTAGACTGCAAAAACTGCGAAAATCAAGCAAATAGTATATCTTAAAATTTTGGGGTTTATTTTTTACCAAGTCCTTGGGGCCTAATTGGATTCATACTTTTATGAAGCGGCTTGGCTAAGCAAATTATTGAAAAAATAACGACAAATAACTTATACATTTTGGCAATCAAGCTTTCGGAAAACTCTTATTCCATTTTCAAAATATGTCAAATCTTGATAAGACATATCTGGGAAGTGGAATAAGAATTTTCCGAAAGTTTGATTGTCATAATGTATAAGTTATTTGTCGATTCCGTCGTGTTGCAGAAGATATATGTCGGGTTACATAAACGTCAAGGACAGGTATGGAATAAGCTATAATCTTGTCATCCACTGATATTCCATGTCAGTCACGAGGCATATCTACTGCCTTATAAGCGATGGTAATATAAAACCGCAGGTAATTAAATACGGTGTTGGAACTGTTAAATGTCATCGTCGACGACTTCTTCTCTTCGAACAGCGCCACGCTTCAAAAATGTTACCCAAAGAATTATTTATATTATGTATAATTATGATATCATGTGTTGTCAAGGCCGAATTAACCTACTTGTGGACCCCAGGTCAAACCCATCAGAGGGCCCTAAATTTATGTTTAAGCATCCAATATCCCAAAAATACCTGTGGGCCTAGGCCAATGGCCTATACTATGCCTATTGGTACATTTGTTTCCTGTGTGATATATACTTTAATGATTCATCTTCTGGTTTTAATTCTGTGATACAACGAAGTAGATGCATGTTATTTAAATACTATTATACTATTATACTAAAGTAATATTTCTTAAATTTAAACATTTATTTATTTTAATTTTTATTAATATAAAAAACAACTAGTTTTATAAATACACAATTCATTTGATAAGCGTTAAACGATGAACTCAAAAGTATTTTACTTACATGTCAACTTTGTGTTGTCTTGGTGTGTAGTGAAAAAACAGAGCTGCCTTTTGCCCTTGTGCCCTCTGAGGTAAGAGCCAACAAGTCGTTGATTGGTTTGTATATAACATACCTTTTGTATTTGTCCTGTCTTGTTTTTGTTTATTGCCAGTGGTGTCGATGGAGGCTTCTTTCACCCATTGGGCTGGCACGCCGTCATATAAGTGAGATAACGGATTAAACACACTTTCCCATACACCTAGGGGTATAGAAAGCGCCTAATGTCTTTTATTTAGATACTTGAAGTTATTTTAATTTGATAATTTATTCCTTGGCTTTAGTGCTACAGTGTATAAAGCGAGACTATAGCTATTTATGAACAACTAATTTTATTAAGATTATATCCGAAATGCAGCAATTTGTTTCTTTTGACATGTTCAAAAACTTAGATTAGTTATTGTATTGTAGATGCCTAATATACACGAACTTAATTTATTCATTTGTTTTTTGCTATTATTACATACAGTTTTATTATGCTATAATAATTTATATTACTCATCTCTATATACTATGTGGCTGTAGATATTAAATTTCACATATAAGTTTTTACATTTTTTTTTCGTATTGTTTCTTTTATAAAATATATTAATATTTGAATGGATGAGTGGGCTTATATTTTATTGTGTGGTCACTCATTGGCTTAAACACGTGTTCGTATAGCAAACTATGTTATCGAACTAGGCGTCCGTTATATATTGATACATGAAGGAACATCCTCGCGATGGGAGTTAACTCGTGTAGATCCAAGTTGGTGATGGGAGATAACTCGTTTATATCCAATTTGGGGATGGGAGATAACTCGTATAGATCCATTTTGGATGGGAGATAACTCTAGTAGAGTTATTAAAGTCTTAAATTTGCTTCAACAACTGTTGATAACGTCATCAGATCAACATTTGATTTAAGTTATATTCACTGGCAACATATTTCTATTTATAACAAGATGTAAATAAATTACAAAAATGATAGAGTTACATTTAAATATGTCTTAAAGAACAAGTTAATTTGTAAAGATCCCCTAAGTACTTCTGTTCAAGCCAGACGGCGGTTAACATTTCACGTGTTTGTGTATTACTAATGCTTTCATGTACATTCGCCCCAGAAGTATTTGTCTACAGACACGGAAAGAACCGAGTGATGTTGGACATGATAGAGATATAAACCTTATAAAAAAGACCCCGAAGACTATTTCGAAAAATCATTTCAACCAATCGCAATCAGAAGGCAGTATACAAATCACAACAAACAGGAGTGGCGCCACTGGCAATTAACGAGCTCGAATGATGTCAGGACAATTAAATAGCCTGCTTTCCATCCTGTGTTTAGACCGCTATTTACTTGGCAAATGAAAGCTCCAATATGATTGGATGGGGTTAAAGAGACACTAAACATTACGCAAATTCACTTACAGGAAGTATTCAGACCCCGTGGTCTCAGAAAAAGAATTTTTTCTTTATAAATGAAAAATGAACCGGTTATTTATTTAAATTATTTATATTATCTGGACATGTGTCGTTAAAACAAAAAACAAATTTGATGAACACACTCCAAAAAATAAAATAACGAAATTGACGTACTTATGCACTTCAATAAAACAAAACGTTGAAACTTGTTGACAAACTCCTATACGATAAACACAAAATGAAGGAAACATAGCACTATATAAAATATCCGAAACAAATGATTTAGATATTATTCCAGAACGCTTACTTAGGAATTTCTCTCGACCTGTTTAGTTTGTTTGTTTAATTGGGGTTTAACGTCGTAATCAAGGGTATTTCACTTATAGAACGACTGTCCACTTCACACTGTTCCTTGTCTAATTACGGTGGAAAACCGGGAGGAAACCTCGTTAAAACCACCACCGCGATTGCTGGAGCCACATCGCGTGACTCACTCATACACCTGAGGGTCGATAGACGGACTCGATCCTGTGAACGGCACATCGAAATAGGCTTTAGTAAGCGCACTCGCTAACCGCCAAGCCACGGCCGCGGGCCTCGACCTGTTTAGAGATATTCCATAAATGTTTTGGAATAATCCTTGTTTCGGAGACAAACTACATCCATTATTCATTATGGAATATTCCGCTGATGGTTTATTGCAGGTAAATTCCATTACCTATATTTTAAGATGAAATTTGTTATTCAGTACATACAAAATGACAAACGAACAGAACTAAAGGACTCTCTCCAATAAGACAAAACAATGCTAATAAAAACAAAACGACAATGACAGACACACTCCATTCAAATAAAACGACACACGCTTACTAGATAAATGAACCAAACTGATGGATACACTTCAATAACACAGTAAACAAGCAATAAGAGTAAAGCTTATGAGATGGAAATTGACGAGACACAGAGGCACTGCAGCGAGACAAAAACAAATTGGCGGACACACATCAATTAGACCAAAATCAATATCCTTTTGAGGTATGTCAGAGATTTGCTTTGGTGGGGGGGGGGGTCA
>JAVFBX010091042.1:0-16392 GCA_034783855.1 Mopalia kennerleyi | reverse complement strand
GAGCACT
Organism: Mopalia kennerleyi; assembly: GCA_034783855.1. NCBI lineage: Eukaryota > Metazoa > Mollusca > Polyplacophora > Chitonida > Mopaliidae > Mopalia > Mopalia kennerleyi. The sequence goes on along the minus strand of JAVFBX010091042.1, from coordinate 16,385 downwards.
GCTTTGTGAAAAGTGTGTGCTTAGTTTAAAAAAGACCCCTGACCCCCTCCACAAGAAAGAAAAAAAAAAAAAAAACAAGAATAAATGTTTGAGTAAGGGTTAACATTAACTAAAGCCCACCAGGTAGCCAGTCAATTCACTTGTATCATTATGAAAGCATGAATTCAGTTTCTAACTTTTTGTTTATCAAGTTCTGATAGTTGGAGATGTTCAAAGCACCATACCGGACAGAAGTATGTCAAAGACATTGTGTGCAGTGAAACTTGTAGTTATTTTCAGTGTTTTCCATGTTTTCTCTGAACAATGTACATGTATCTTTAGCTTTCAGATACATGTAGCTACAAGTTTTCTCCACAATTAACTAATGTCTTTCAATTTTTGTATCTTGAACTGGCAGCTTGTGCCAACTATGTAACAGACTTGTTGAAGTTTGCCAGGGTTTTTTTGTTTTTTTTTGACGAATTTAGCTTATTCGACATTTTCATAATATGTCACAAAAAAACTCTCTGTTTAACTCTTTCTGAAGCTCATTTTTATGAGCCAGCAGTGTTATTTTAAGGAGACTATATTCTTCACCTTTGTCTTAATGTCCAGATTCATAACATGTTTCTAACCAGACAGAGGATACACTTTGATATATCTCTATCTAGCAAATACCGTTGATGATAAGGCCACATCGATTCCATTGTTACATCAGTAAAGTGTTTTGCTCTTGTACCCAGGGCAGTAATAAATGGCCGAGTCCCTAGGCTTCTAGTTCTTCTAAGGTTCTTCAATCTATCACCCCTGTGTTTAGTCCTGTGTCCATCTCGTAATTCTCCTAAAGGACTCTTTTTTTTTGTTTGACATGTTCTAAGCCCCCGCTGGACAGCCAATGACCAGGCTTAATCAGCCTTATGGATAACAACTGCTACATCCTTGCTCTTCCTGTGTTCCTCTCACCAGTGCAGTTCTTGAACTCAACTCCCCTTCAGCTACTCTCAGAAATAACCCTATGTGGTAATTTAAGGAAGTTGGCAGATTCGGTGCGCTTTCTTCTCAGCAGGGGCCTTGCTTCCTTTGTGTGTATGACACTTACATCATAAAAGCAAAATGGTTTTCCATATGGCATAAACCCAATCATGCCAATGATGAAATAATTTGCTAAATTTTTGTTCTCTTTTTAAAATGAATAAGCTTGTGATCGAACCATATCTATGTGGTGCGCGTTTAGATGGAGAGGTGGAATTAACTTTGTGCTCTAACTGTTAAGTTCACATGTACCACGCTTCTTCCAAAAATATAACCCGAAGCTGGTGTGACAAATAGCATGCTATGTCATCTGAACACTTAACAGCATATTGAAACAAAGACATCAGAAAATAAGATGGCCATGTTTGAAATGCTGTCTAAAATTTACTACAGCTTTCAACATAATTTAACAGATCTTTAGCAGAGCACTATTTTTTATGCTTTCTGTCTAACCATGAATCCATTTTTCCTTATTATTTGAAAATAAGCTTCCTCTTCTGTATTTACTATTGCTGTCAGGGGATTCCTTTATACTAATGTATATTGTATCTGCTGGGCTGGTTTCAACCTAGTGACTGATGTCTCAGACTTCTGTTTGTCCATTGTTAACATTTCGTACCTAGTTTACGTATTGGTCATGGCAATCTCAAGGTTTCAATTCTGACCCTGCCATTGTTTTGCTAGATTTTAATGTTCAGATATGATTTGGGTATTCTTTGGGCCTTATGGTCCTCAAATTGTGAATGCCTTAATTCTTTCATTTAAAGTACCTTAAGCTATGGTACTGTTTTGTTTTTGGACTCCAAGACTGCTATTTCCGTCACTCATTAGAGCACTTTGACAGTTTGCAAGTTTTATAGTTTAGCCTTGAAACTTTCCCCTCATTCTAAGTACCCTGTTTAATATGTCATTCTATCTATGCAGTACCAATGACCTAGCAGAAGAACATCACCTAATCTATTTTAAGGCGTTAAAATATGCTCAATGTAATCGTCTGGAGGAGTGTCATGGTGTGTGATATGACGGAGAGGGGTGTAAGGGCTAAGTGTTGTGTGTACATGTATGTGCCACTGACCCATGACTTTAATGGCCAGAGAAGGCATAATCATAATAAATTGACGTTCAAATCTTCAGCTGTTTACTATTCTATTACCCTGCAAATTATATAACAATGGTAAAGCATAGAAATTGGCAATGGTGGCCAAACTGATGTTAGATCCCATTTCACAAGCAGAGTAGAACAGGTCGGCATAGAATGACGTTACTTGAAGGGATGGGGTGTCTGTGTTTTTCGAGTCTTTCACACAAAAAGGCTCCAACAGTGTCCAGCATTTTTCAGACTCCTTGTTTTCGTTAGTCCCAAAATAATAAAAAATACTGTTATTGTTCATTTACTAACAGACACAAAAATGAAGTGTTTTACAGACTCGTTTAATTCAAATTTTCAATGGGAATCATCTTTAATATAGCAGCAACTTTCTCCATTTATCTTGAAATAATTTTATTAAAAAAATCATGGATAAAGCTTCTCAACCTAAGATGTACACCTGATCAACTGTAAAGTTACATTTCATTACCATAACTTATTTAATCCTTTTGCGTTTTTAAAATAGGTGCCCCTGTTGTGGGTTTTTTGCAGACTAACATAATGTATAATCAATTATTTTTACATTATGTTTAATATTTGCATATATTTCACCTTGATGCTCCACCTTTTGGAGATTTGTTGGTTAGAAAAAAGGGTTGAAATTAGGGAAACTAGAATGTGATTCATGTAGATTTTAATACCAAGGTTATTAAAGAATTAATTGGATTGTTGTAAGTAAAACGTCAGGACATATATGTAAGCCCCCTCCAGCTCTTGTTGAAGGTAATTTGAATGCAGACATATAATTGTAATCTTTTGATTGTAGGTATGCCGTGTTAGAGGTGACTAGTCGTCATTCAGCAGAAGCTATTATCAAACATCACAAGTTGTACATTCCTAAAATAGGCACTAAAGTCTTGAAGCTTCACATTGTTGGCGGGACTTCAACCTCGGAGCCTGGTAAGTTACAAGTAACTCCATGATGGAATCATATTTTCACTTGGGATATTTTATTGCTTATTGACACGATATGATATGAGAAGACACGATTCTAAACGTATTATAATCACAGTTTTTACCTGTGCTGAGTTTGCTGGAAGAACTCCTCCATCTGTCCTAAGCAAGAAAGCATCATTCTGACAGTTTGTATTGGATTTATTTAAAACATGGATTTTATCATCCATTGAGAATATGAATATCAGAAGAAAATCACAGGAGTTTGTTGAATTTATTCTGTCTTAGTTCCTTAACTTTTACTGCATTTACCCCATAGAGTTGAACCAATCGATAGTGGTTTTCCAGGCTGGTTTTAATCACCTCCACTCAACAAAGTACCAGTTTCATTCTTACGAGTATGAGTGGAGGTGGTAACAAACAGCCTGGAAAAGTATTCTTTATCTGCCTTGTTCTACAGGATGCTGGCAGGGAATGGAATGGAATTAAAGATCCTTGAATGAGCGGGTCACCCCTTGAATTTCTAGCTCCCAAGTTAACTCTATATTATGATTGACCAACTCTTGTAAAATAATCCCCTCTTATAGTAGTTCTTCAAAAAATAATTTCCTTGTGGCATGATGCTAAGCAGATTTCACTGAATCATGGTTGGTGTCTAAGTCATGGCCCTTCAATTTGCACTTCTCTAAGGATACAGACACTTGTCTTAAACTGATTGCTATTGTACTTTTTCTCCAAAGTATTCAAAACCTGTTTATCTTATATTTATCATAAACATGTTAAAGTTGGATTAATATTGGAACAATCGGGGCCTCTTCATAGTAATTGTTTTTGTCACACGTCCACTTTAATTATACAAGCCATCTGCTTACAGTTTAAATTTTAAATTTTTTGGCTAGTATATCAATATATATTTACAGTATACATGTTTGAAGAAAACTTGTGACAAGCATTTTAAGGTTTTGAAGGACTGTCAGTTAAAAAAGGCTCACAATGAATGCATTTATTATTTTTAATGCAGAGATAATTTTATCTGATGACGAATCTAAGGAGAGCAACAAGAAGAAAGTAGAAGATAAAGCAAAAGCTGACATCTCTGCCAAACCAACAAAAGACCATGGTAGAAAGGCAATCCCCAACAAACCAACACTGGCAAAACCAGAAAAATCAAAAGCTTTGAATAAAAGTATTGATTCTGCGGTCAAATCCGAAAGGGATAAGGATTATAAAAGCAAAGAGAGGAAACCTGATGGGAATCGATCTAGAAGTAGATCTAGAAACCAGAGTTCAGGATCTAGTCAGAGAAGGAACCATAGTCTCACTAGAGATCAGAGAAGTCCAAGGGATCGTGGTCGACGGAGCAGGTCAGCTGAGAGACTTGATAGATGGGGAGACCGCCCACAGGTGAAGAGACTAAACACTTCTGGGGATCGTGCCAGAATTCCTTCAAGAGATGAAGCCAGAAAGCGCAGCAGAAGTCCAGACTTAGCTGCCAGACAGTCAAGATGGGAACCAAGTACCAATAATCAGAGGACAGATCACAATGCTAGACCCCAAAGAACTTCATTTTCAAACGACAGAGGTAACAATAAAGGCAGTTCTCTGACAGGTTTGAATGGACCCCATGAACTAATGTTTCCTGGGAATGTTGGTCCGACTAGTATGGCCCGCTTGAGAGGGGGTATGCCTGGACAGATTAATTTGGGTCAACGAGGCCAAGGAATTGAAAATAGAACACCTGGAAGTACAGTTGGTCAGCAAAGAAATCAAGTGGGAAGATACCATGGAATTGGCAGTGAAAGTTCTGATCAGAGAACTCCTATACAGCAAAGGAATGTAATGAGCGAAAGGAGACATCCAACCAGTCAACAACTTGCTCCATTAGTTGGACCCGGAAGTCAAATGATTCAACCTACACCAGCTCTACTTAGGCAGGGAAATCCAATGGCCCCCAAGGTGACACAACAGCTTGGACAATTGAATGCTATGACTGCTCAAGGGAATAATAGAATAGGTCAAAACCCAATTATTGGACAGGGAAACATGATGGGTATCCAAGGAATTGGACAGGGACAGACAATTCCGATGATGGGGCAAGTAGGAATGAACCGGATCTATGGGCAAGGTACTCCAGCTCAACAACAACAACAAAGCCAGTTGATAGGTCAGGACATGCAGTTCAATCAGATGGCCGGACAAAGAAATTCAAATATAGGTCAACCTATGTTGACACCGGGAAATCAAATGATGGGACAAAGTAACCCCATGATGGGACAAAATAATCAGTTGATGGGACAAAATAATCAAATGATGGCACAAAACAACCAGATGATGGGACAAGGAACATCAAATATGGGACAACAAAATTCAGCCATGGGACTAGGAATACAGTCTTTGGGACAAATGAATCAAATGATTGGTCAAGGAAACCAGTCCTTGGTTCAAAGTAATTTGATGATGGGACAACGGACTGCCATGGCTGCGCAAGGAAGTCAAATGCAGGGAATCCAGATGGCAAGACAAGGTACCCAGATAATGGGACAAGAAAGTCAGATGAGGCAAGGGTTAGATTCCAGCCAGGTGATGCAATCTAGGTTATTGACTGCTGCTGGGAACTATGGAGCTGCTACCCAAAAGGGCCTGGGGGCAATGCCTGGGAACCTACCAGTTACATCCACTACATCATCTTTGGGGAGAAATGCTGGAGTATCAGACACTCGACAAACTCAAAGGAATTCTTTGACATCAGTTGATATGGGGCAGTCAGAGGTAAATAATTTTACTGAAGAGTTTTTGTTGAATGGTTAGAGGAAACATTATCTTGCCCTCATTCTCTCCCAGGTAAGGGGCAACATGAAGCATTAATGGTACATTACGTCTGGTGATTCTCCTGTGATGTCTTTGTTTGAGGACAGTGGCCTCAGGGGTGAGTTCCACCACCTTTGGGCTGGCATGCGGACTCATGAGTGAAATAAGTATGTGTTAAACGCCAATCAAATGAACAAATTGTTTGTCTTGAGGGATGTTATGAGGGAGGTTCCTTTAAATTCACTTAAACTTGTTTGTGGTGTGGCAATGTTGTCTTACTTAACAGGCTAATCCACAAAACATTTCACATTTAGTGTCAATTACTGTTAGGATACACTGACTAGTGGTTGGTGGGATATATTGTTGCCCTGGTGCTTTTAAAGCTAATTGACAACACAAAGGCGATCTTTTTAGGATGCCTTTCTGTTTATGATGTTGTTGCATTGCATTCTGTGATCGTCATATCTTTGAATAGTTTGTTGCCAGTGATATTTAAGGAGGTATCCTTCCATTGGGCTAGCCCTCTGCCATATGTGTACAGTATAAAAGATGAGTCAACGAAACAAATCCTTATCACTGAGTGTTTACTAATGGGTCATTTTTCTTTATGATGTGTCCATATTGTTGAAACTTTTCAGTCAAACAGGGGTAGCATGAGAAGAGATGATAAGAAGGTTTCAGACTCACGTAGTAGATTTAGTGACAGAGCAGAAATGAAGGCTACAGGCAGATCTTCCAGGTTTGATCGCAGCAGAAGCCCAGTTCAGAGCCGCGGAAGCCGTTCACAAACCGTGTATGATGATGACACATTTTCTAGCCGGCCATCTCGATTTGACGACAGAGTTACTGGTTCTAGAGATAGAACTACCCATGTTCACAAATCTGTAGATGACAAAAGACGTCAATATGGCCGAGAACAACCACAGCCTCATCAAAGGTGGGTACATATACATATACATCAGACTTGATACAGGGAAAAAATGTTCAGCTGTTGTGTGGCGCTCACATGCCATCCCAGCAGATCCACACCAGGGAGAGAAATGGATAATTAATGCAATATTTCAGAAGTCTTAATACCTCAACTGGTATTGAAGCAAGCCAACTGTGGGTTGCCCTGTAAGCTACAGATACTGTTGTCATTGTGACAAACAAGATAAGAACCATAAAGTCTGTGCCAAACACTAAACAAACCCCAACAACTTGGGAAATTTTGGTAAACTGATACTCTGAAAAAAGAAACTGCCTTGTCATTTTATTGGGATGTTTGTAATGTGATTGTGTTCATTTTGCAGAGGAGATTCCAATGTCAAGACTTCACCTGATTTATCGAACATCCGCAGCCAGCTCATGTAAGTTCCGTCACATAAAGGGTTTTTTTGTAGAAAATAACTAATGATTTTCTAAATGAGCAATCAAAACACTGCTCAATGCTTTATGTAATTTTTAAAATTTTCTGCTGCAGCACAACAATAAAGTTACCTAAATGAATGTGCACAGGCTGCGGGCAGATTCTCTACGACATATTATTAGCCAGAAATCTAGAAGAGGGTGTCTCAAATCAACATTTTTACAGAAACAGGATGTCTCATTTTGCTATTTCCCCATCTTTCCCATGTTAAATTTGACTGAAACAGGGTGTCTCAAATAGTTCCATGGGTGTCTCAAAGACACTGAGACACCCCTCTGACTTACAGCCGGAATCCATGTCAACTTATGTGTTTAACTGCCAAAACACTGAGCAGCTCAAGTTAAAAATACCATATAATCTGATGTTGTGTAAAGCATATAAGTGAAATGTAAATGAAATATAACTGTGATCTGTTGAAGAAATCAACTGTCAACTAAGTTGTTAACGATGCACTATTTCTCTAAATCCTTAACAGGAACACTCTACGACAGTTGGAGACTGGTAATCTTTCTGATACAACTGAACTGGCAGACATTGCTGAGAAAATAAAACAAGTTCAACAACAACAGCAGAATATTTCTAATCCAATGGATATGAGTGGATCAAGGAGGCCGGGTGACCTTCAGAGGATGGAACCAAGATCTTCAAGTAAAGATGGGTATAATCCAAGCAGAGGGGCGGCGTTTGATTATACAGACAGACATACTACTAGAGACAGTTCTGGTTTGGGACAAAGTCAACCAAGTTGGGATGATAATGATCGCAGAAGGAGTCCAAGTAGACTTGACCGCTACGATAGAGAGTCCTCAGGGAACCGGATGGAAAACAAGGTTACCATTGACTATGGCCATCAAACCGGGCCAAGATCCACTTTCAGGGAAGAACAAGACCAAAGATTTTCTGACACCAGAATTGAGAAAGATTATGCTCATGGGGGTCCGAGTGGTCGTTCTGTTAATTATGGATCTCAAACCAATGAGCCCTCTAGGTATGGCGGTAGAGATACAAATCCGCGTGATACAATGTCTGACTCCAGTAGAGACCTAAAGAGAGAGGACTTACAAAGCAGGGGACAGTCACAACAGTTTAGTGGTACAAACCAACGTGAAGCCATATTGGACTCGAGTCTAGATATGCACAGACAAGGTTATGGTACAGAAACTTTTGACAGAAGCTCATTCAACAACTTTTCAACCTCTAACTTTGGGAGTGGTCAAATGATGGGTGGACAAGGAGTAATGCAGCAATCTGGTACGACTTTTATATTCCATAAAATGTTTTTTATCCTCTTAATAGTTTCCTCAGACACATGTGAGGGTATAGACATAGCTGTAGTTTGTGTCAGACAATTTTGGGTATTTTGAGGATTCTCTGAGCCCTAAAACGCTTTAATCATTTCATCCAGAACATGTTTTTGCCAGTCTTTTCCCTAGGGTTCTTGTCTATCCATAGAATCTTGTCTAACCCCACTCCCCGTGAAATAAGTCCTCCAATAAACACCTTACCTTCATTGGAATCCCCTCTTGGAATAACCAAGTAAGGATACATTGTTTGCCATCCAAAAAGTATTTCATCACTCATGCAAAACAAAAATATAGAATGCTCTCTTTAATTCAGGTGACAATCGGTCTGCGTTCAAGAACCCCCTACCTTGGCAGAAGATTTCGACCAATCCGCCTCCTCTGATGTCTGTTGATAAGAAGCCTGTCGTACAGTTAGCACAGAGCCAGGAGAGGACAAAGAAGGTTTATGTGGGCAATCTACCTCCTTCCGCTAAATGGGTTAGTGTAAAAAACTGCTTTGAGGTGTGATTATAGAGCTTATGTGTCCAGTCTATAAGTAGTTAGTAAACACATGTAGGTTGTGTATATAAGGACTTCTTGTCAGTTGTGCAGGATACTTATATGTTATTGGATTGTATAGTTCTGTATGGACGAGTTTACGAAAATTACGAAAATAGAGGATGTGCATAATAAAATTTGCATACAAAACACAATAAAGATGTCGGTGCGATGTGTCAGTGATGTCTACAAGATCGGTGTCCAATATCATATGATATTGGGCAGTTGTAGTTTGCACATAATATCGCTGGGATGGACAGTTAAGTGTGTAATAATTATTGTTACTGGTGTGATTTTAACCAACGGCCAGGGCCCACTTTCACAGACCTTAACACTTAAGGCGATATTTAAGAGGAAAATCGAGCCCCCTTAGACCTTATGCTAAGGGGGCTTTGTGAAAGACGCTTGTCTCCTTAGTTTAGGCCTACGGGAAAACTGAGGTCACCTTGGAGGTTTTGTGTTACAAGTGCTTCCTGCACTCAACAGTACTTAAGATGTACAATTGACAAGGGATTTTGTGATGGTCAGTGTGATAAAATTAATTTAATCAATTATTGTAGTTTTCAAATTAGACATATAGAGGTATATGTGGGGCTGTATTGATGTGATTCTCATATCCTGTTGATTACTGCAGCCATGGCCTAATACATGTAGTTAGCCTGTCTGCCTACTAATCCTAACTTGAAATACCCTCCAACAGTTCCACGAGGTTTCCTTGCAGTTTTCATAGTATGTCAATCTGCCAAATAAGTGAATTTCCCTTGAGTACATATTAAACCCCAAACAAACAAACCCGTCCCTTGGGCACATTGTTTAACACCAATTCAATCCAGCTTTTACCAGATTTTATAACTACTTTCAGGATGAAGTTGCCAAGTTTTTTAACATTGAGATGTGGAAGAGACGATTGACAAGCCCAGTATCTATCAACAAACCTGTGGCTGGAGTGGTTCAGGCTCCAGATAGAAGTTATGCTTATGTCATGGTAAGTTAGTACCACAGATGCTTGATACCCTGGTGCTCTTAGATCTGAAGGGAGGTTGTTAGAAGGAGCTTCCTGTTGCCCTGTAATCTGATGCTCTTTAGATCTGAAGGGAGGTTATTAGAGGGAGCTTCCTGTTGCCCTGTAATCTGATGCTCTTAGATCTGAGGGGAGGTTGTTAGAGGGAGCTTCCTGTTGCCCTTTAAACTATTGCTCTAAGATCTGAGAGGAGGTTGTTAGAGGGAGCTTCCTGTTGCCCTGTAAACTATTGCTCTAAGACCTAGTGGGAGGTTGTAAGAGGGAGCTTCCTGTTGCCCTGTAATCTGATGCTCTTTAGATCTGAGGAGTTTATTTTAGTGTGTCTTACTTATTGTCAGAGGCATCAAGGAATGATGTTACTCATAAGTGAAAATAATCTTAAGTATGGCTTTAAATTGGTCAAACAAACATGAAGTTGCCCCGTGATGAGCAAGTATATGGGTTAAGTAACCTGGTGATTGAGGCTAAATAAACAGTAAGATTTGAAGATCTGTATTTAAGAGACTGACCACTGTTTGTGTATATTAAGTCTCCAGTCACAGATTGTATTTGGAGTCCGTTTGCCTATAATTTGTATGATTTTATTTTTGACAGTTTAACACAGCTGATGAGGCAGAAGGGGCAGTTTTACTGGACGGGATCCGATATGAGAGCAACATCCTAAACATTAAAACCAACGTGTTTGCACGAGTAAGATATTTTCTTGTCATATGCCGGTAGGAGGGGCTACTGTCCTTGTTTCTCTTAGAGCTAAAGGGCAACACAAATGAACCTGTTTGTGAGGTCTTGTATTGCATCATTGTCTCGTCTTTGTTTGTGGTGTCAAGAGTGATGGTAATAGGAGTGAAATAACCTCTAGTACAGCGTGAACCATGCAGCAGCAAACAAACATTATGGTTTCTTGACAAGTTTTGCATCAAGTACAAAATAAAGCTTGTCGAGTAAATTATATGAGTGTCTTGTCATTGTTGCCATTGGGCTGGCACGTTGTCATAAGAGTGAAATAACCTTAAGTACAGCGTTAAACCTTAATCAAACCAAGAATATATTCTGGCAGATCTTTTGTGTATTGGCTTTCCAGCCACAATTGGTGTTTTCTGCATTGTATGTTTGGTATTTAGTTTTAAGTTTTCCACCCACAATGATACTGGATAGTGATTACATCTAATGATCTATTATCAGATAAATTTAAGTGAAATACCATTAAGTATTGTTTTTTTTACAACAATCATTGAATCAAAAGTTGAATGTCCATCCAGTCAGATTTCAATCAATCATGAATGTGATTTCTCTACATCTGTTCAATGAATTAAGATTATTCCTTCAATCAAATTTAGCATCAAAATGAAGACATGATTTTAACCAAAAAGCTAAAAACAGAACTTTGCATTTTGTTTCAGTGAAGCGTTGTGAAGACCTAATGGAAAACATCTTTGAGGGGTGGTTTTGTGTCGTTATTCGTAATGGTTGTTTTGAAGAGATGGTTTCCCTGCTAAATATATTAATTAGTTTTTGACTAATTACTGCAAGGAAATTTGGACAAATTCATAAGAACATACAGAATGATATGCTTGAAACATTAATGATTTTTTTTATTATCACATCCATTTTATGTATCATTACAATAGTAAGTCGCCACTTTATAATGTGTAGGTTATTCTATCTATAACTGGCTGTATAGTTGTGTATTTCTCACTTAGCAGCCAGCATCCACCAGCTCTGTGTAGTTAACCTGGTCGTGTGCGAGTAGGCTGGGTACCAAGAAGCACTTACACCATGGGCGTCAACATGTTAAAGCAAGACAGTCATCATTTGAGTGGAATATCCATAATCAGACATTAAATAGAAGTGAATTAGCCTACACAAAAGTTTTTAGCTCTAATGATCGTCTCCAAATTATCATAAATGTATAATAACATGAATTCTATGGTATTATGATCTATAATAAAACCTCTTAGATCTACATTTGGTTTTAAGTATTTTTTGTGGCTGTACCTGTTACTTTGGTTGAAGGGGATTAGAACTGCTAATGAGTTAATCTTCACTTATCCCTATTAACCTGTCGAAATTGAACGCTAGTAAAAATTTATAAACTTGAGAATAAACAAAATCTGAATCTGGCTTCATGTGGATGAGAAAATGCACTCATTGTGTGTGTGTCAATTAACACACTCAAGCTGTCTCTTTTGTTGGACATTACATACATGCTGTGTAACAGATTTATCAACAACAATCTCATAAAGATGCATTCTCACGTTGCGATTAGTAGTAACGATTTCGGGGTATTTGCAGAGTTTTGATGATTGGTCGACTGTTTCGTTCTTCTTTATCGTCCAATCAAAATGCTTGAAATAAGGGGAATCCCCTCAAGTTGTAACTACGAATCGTACTGTGAGAATGCGCCTTCAGCAGTATTCAAGGGTTTACTCAGGTTTCCCTCGGTTTCCTCTCAGTTTTTGACCAAACACCTAAAGTGCAATGTTAACATGATAGTTTGATTGGTTTTGATCAAATAAAAAACCTTAAAATACTTATACAGTTTCGAGGTAGATATGCTTGAGACTTCACTAAACACAAGAGGTTTGTCAGGATGAAAATGTTTTGGTGTGTTAAAGCTGTAGACAAGACCATCACAATTCAAATTTGTGCTTTTCTATATCTTATCAGTTTGATATGTCGGTGTTCTAGTGGGCTGATTTTTAAGTAACTGTTATCATAATGGTTTCACCCCCTCATACTGGGTCTATTTTTATTCCTCTGCTTCTTTCCTTAAATTTGATCAGACCCAACTGATATACATGTATGCGGGTGCAATAAAAAACACTTCATCCACTCAAGATGACATAATGTTATCACAGCTAAATTTAAACAGATAAAGTTTTGTGTTTTATTTTTGTCGTTGTTGCAACCACCGCACCACGTCCTGCAGTCCTTGCCCTGTATGGGTACTGGTCTCGACCACGCTGATCTTCTGTGCGGCAGTTTTTGTAAGGTCCTGAATACGAAACAGAGACTCCAACTCACTTTTTGTTAACCTTGATGGCATATCTCTGCAATGGGAAATAATGTTTAAAGGTACAACATGTGCTTTTAAATAAATCTTAATCATTTATTCTATATTAGTGGATTTATTTAAATGTGCTGCATTAGGCCTTCTTACAGGATCCATATTGATTGTAGGTAAAACCAGTGTTTTAGAGACCTTTTTGAATGGGTCAAGTAACATTTCTACTGACAAACCTGATAGAGTAAGAAAACCTCAAGTCAAGAGCAGATGGATTATGCTGAACAATTTGAGAAATGGTGTATTTTTATGCGTTATTTTATTTGAAACCACACTAAACAAGTTAGTTGGATGTCTCCTTCCATTTGACGGATGCATTAATCAAACCCAAAGGTGATTCTTACGTTTTATTGAAGACTAGGAGGATGGGTGTGTTTGTCAGGTCATCATGTGCTAGTAGAGACAGTAACTGGATACAGGCTGCTGATACTTGAAGGGGATTGGATACATCTACCATATACTGAAACACAAATTTGCATAAATATGTCACCCGTGATCCCAATCGTATTTTTGCAAGATTTTCTATAGTGGATGAGACTCATTGCCCAAGGCTTCCTGCCTTTCATATGTAGGAAACTTCATAAATGATTTGTTTGATTGGGGTTTATCATCATTCTCAAGCCATGGGTACCTCGTAAAAGAAACATCAGATACCTGGGGGTTCTGAAACCTTTCTGAGGTGAACGATGAATGATCAGAAATAACCTGCTAACCATGGCCGTCCTTGATCAACAAGACCTACATACCTGGTTTATTTTGTACACATAATTAAATTAAATATTAAATACACCACTTAGTCTAAGCCATTAAAACACACACATAAATGAAAATTCTATGATATGCTTCGTCACATCTCTTAACATATCTAATAGTCAACCCCCTGGTATAATCAAGGTAATATATACTTCTGTTCCAGTCATTGTACCAAGTTTTGTTTTTTTTTGTGACCTCAGACCAACTAAAGCTTGCCCATGTACAATATGTACACCGGCTCATTTCATGATGAAGGCTTCAGTGCACCCCTGTAATTTCGCTGTTGGATTTCGAAGTGCAGACAAAAGCGCAGCTCATATACGGATTTGAATTTGATCATTTATCCTCACATCTTTTATAACCATCAAGAACAGTGCATTTTTGGGTGGTTTATTTCCAGAGGTAAAATCAAATGAAAGAATTTCTGTCCTAGAACAGCTCATGAGCTGAACAAAAGACCAGAAAGACTTCTCATTCAGTGTGACGTTGGTTCTTGAAGAAATATAATATTTCTCCATGTTCTAATTAAACACCATGAAACCATTTGGTGAATGCCATCAATCAGAGTGCTGCTTTTTGTGCCACATTATTTGGATAACAAAATATATGCAAGTTCTTATTTCCCTACATTTGTAAAAACATTATCAAACAATTAAATACTTACAATTACAGCTTTACTATCTTTGAAATAGTTTTTCCAAATGGGCCCCATGCTGCCTCCTAACTCTCGTATAGTCAAATCTTGTTTCTTCTGGAAATTGATGGTCACCAAATTGGAGCCCACCTACATGAATAAATAAAAATTGTGTTTTGATCTGATATTGGATAAATGCAATTTCATTTCTATCGTATCAATTTCCTTTTTGAACTGCTCGATAAAAACTGATTACAGATAGGCCTATCCAATAACCATTGACACAGTCAGAAATTATAGTATACACATGAGCCATAATCTCCAACATTTGCACAAAGCATATAAATGTGTATCTAATGTCAGATATACAGTAGCTATATACATTAGATGTTGGTTGATTGATTGCTTTATAGATGTTTTACGTCATGCTTAAGGATATTTCTCTTATATATGACGACGGTGTATTCCAACAATAATTGACACTAGCACAACCATGATGTGAATCATTTCCATAATCTTGGTAAGTTAATTTTTCAACAGTGCCAAGTAAAGACACCATTGCTACTCTTCAAATTGCCCTTAGCCAGAGGGTCATGAATTAGATGTCGGAGCAAATAGATCAGGTCCAGATTTAACAGAACATTTGTTTAAACTTTGTCACCATTCTTAAAGCAATATTTTTTAAAGATTTATCAAACCTAAGAATGCAAGGACATGGAACCAAGGTGTAAAGAAAGCCTTCATGATTAAAAAGTAGACCGTTTTACAATTATTAATATTCAAATATACATGTAGGCTACTTACTGTTGCTATGGTGGGGGGAATTTCTCCAAGATTTTCAAAAGAATTTTTTCCTGCAGAAGCTTTATAACAGACAGTTAAGGTTGTCTTGGTTAGATGATTGGTCCCCAAATGTCACATAAACTCTCTTGATTGAGACTTATTGTCTCATGACTAGGATTTTATGTCTCCCAATTGTTACATTATGGATGCCGACTGTAGCTATCCAACTCCCAAATGGAACTTAAACTCTCTTGATTTAAACTTTTTGTCTCACAACTAGGATTTTATGTCTCCTGATTGTTACATTATGGCTGCTTACTGGGATGTTATGTCTCCCGATTGGTAGTTTACGGCTAGCTGTTGAGACATTAAATCTCCTGATCAGGACAAATCATCTCCCAAACCGGACCTTTGTCTTCTGACAAGGTCCTATCTTCTTCCAATATGAACATATCGCCAAAGGGTTATCTCTTATTGGAACTTATTATCTCCTAAATAGGACCTATTATCTTTTTATTAGAACTTATATGTCCTAACAAGAAGATGGAGATAATAAGGACTTATTGAAATCAATGTGCTCCTTTAACGGAAATAGATATACATGTACATGTACACTTCCATGGAACTGGTTTGGATAAAA
This sequence comes from Mopalia kennerleyi, assembly GCA_034783855.1. Classification (NCBI taxonomy): domain Eukaryota; kingdom Metazoa; phylum Mollusca; class Polyplacophora; order Chitonida; family Mopaliidae; genus Mopalia; species Mopalia kennerleyi. The sequence goes on along the minus strand of JAVFBX010091042.1, from coordinate 381 downwards.
TGTTTTTAGCAAACATGTGGATGACAACACCTCATGAAAGTTTAAAATAAGAGATCATTGAAGAGAAAAACTTTCATTAAAATGTGCAGGTAGGCTTACATGTATGTCCAGCATAAGGGCTTTTTGCCCATTACTAAAGTTTGTTTAGTTGACTGGTGGTTGGCGTCATACTGAAGATTGTTTCATTTTTATGAGGACAGACCCAGATAACATTTGCGTAATGGGCCAATTCGGGGCCAACCAGCGTGCACATTGGTGCAAAACCGGTCCGATTACGGCTACCTGTATCCACCCGGTACGAGCAATTGTCAACCCATTTCTGGGCCAGAATTGACCAGCCTGTATTGGCCCATAGCCGAAATACCACATCCCCCGATGTTG